>WYDI02009595.1:0-30506 GCA_009867235.2 Psittacus erithacus
CTGTTCCCAGGCCGAAAGTCAAAACCACAGCACTGCACCAGGTACTAAGAAGGAGAAAAATGACTGCTACTGCTGAACCCAGGACACAACAGTGTTTGTATCATCTAATAGGATTATATCCCTCTTTATTTATTTTAGGTATGACAGTACTTTCTCTCTGGCAATTTCACAACAACAGGGATTAAAAACTGTCATTGTAAAGCCATAGGACAACTGCAGAAGGTTAACTGTGTTAAATAGATCTCAATGATTTTTAAGAAGGAACTACTATTTAATGATAATGAGCTTTTATGTATTGAGCTTAGAGATAAAAGAACTATGAGCATTCTAAAATTACTGGACAATCATTTCCCAAGAGTGCAGGTGAAATCCCATGATGGATGTTGGGCCACTGAAATGATTAAAAGGGCTGGTGCACTGCAGAGAATGAATTTAACTATCTTACCAAAGGGAGAATGAATACGCAGAGGCAGCTAAGACCTCATAATTGCTGCTAAGTTGAGCAAAACATCTGTTTTATTCACATTATTTTCTGTCTTTAGAGAAAACATTAGAAAATAATCACATCAGGGTTTACAAATATAATTTTGAAACAAAAGTGTACACACTAATTCCAAATATAATCCCAGGCACTTCACCATGGTACAAATAATTGAAGTTTTTGATGAAGTTTCCATCTTAAATTGTCCCTAGAAGCAGGAAGTGCCTTCTATCCTGTAGCTACGGGTTGGTGTAACCTATTCCATAAACGGTAGATCCTGTTGCCAGAACAACAAATATCTACATTTAGCAAAATAATCACTCCTTGTATTTATGTGCAGCAGCCATTCCCCATGAAATAAGAGCCAGAGAGCAATTTTATATTGCAGTGTGGTAAAATAAAGCCTAGGATTTGGAAACGTCTATTTGCTTATAACGATTCACAGAATGTTTGTTTTTCAGAAGCCTGTCATTGCATCTGTAGCAATTTCTTGACCATTACTCATTTTGTCTTACTGGAGGATGACTATAGAAACACATCTTTTAAATTCCATGAGCCTGCGAAAGATTATAGTGGTTGCAGATCACTTAGTATTAGATGGATATCTACACTACACGATTAAACATTTTTTGCCATCCTCAACACTGATGATAAAAAGTAAACTAATTTAGAAGCTAAATTCCTGATCCTGCAACTAAACACGCAGTGCCATCTTTTCTCCCTCAAGTATGGTCACAGACATCAGAGATACAGCTGACACATACATATGGATAAGCACAGAGATGCAAAATCTTTCTCTCTTCTGAAGAGAAAAAGAAAAAAAAAATATCTCTGCTATTAGAAGGCAACTTTCATTATTCAAAATACAAATTATTTTTATAAAACATGTATACAACTGCACAGTAACATGCAACACATTTCACATTACTTAAAAATGTTCTCTACAAGAGTCCACTGCTACAGTTTTACTGTCAGCTTTAGTTATTCTGAGTATAGTCTGGACAGTACATAAAACCAGAAAACTGTAATTATTCTTAAGATGCTTAATACATCTATTGTATTAAAATACAGAATAATAAAAGTAGTCAAGTAATCCATGTTCTTCAGCATTTTACTTATTGTTTTTTGTTTCTGTGGTTCAAAAAACACTCAGTTTAACCAAAACTGATGACACTCACTAATATCATTGCAAAGCCACAATATTAATGACAAAAATTATATTAATGACAAAGTTAATATTTTTGTCATTAATGTAATATTAATGACAAAAGTGATTGCTCACAGACACAAGACTCCCCTGTTGTCTCTCTGACTCATCATATGACAGAGGTTTTCTATGGAAAATTCATTGGTCTCTGTAGCTATATTAGGGAACTTGAGTTAAAAAAAATGATGTCATGTAAAATATTTGAGTGAAAATCCATTTCATATTTGCACAATTCCCACTGTGAAAAGCTATTTTTTTCAATTCCTTTTTAACAAAAATTTGTAACCAACTGAGCTATATAACTAATACACAGTAAAGGATCAAAAGATAACTTTTGCACCAATAACCTCTGTAGCTCTAAATCTGCTTATGTCAAGACACAGAATTAAGAGTTTTTTTGCCCCTTGAAATCTGTTGAAATAAGTCATTATATCTAGAAAAATACCATAATTCTTCCTGAATGCCAAATACATGTCTATTTGATGGCTTTAAACTGCTTGTTTTCCTTAAGATCAAAATGGGACAATATATTATGGAAATTCCTTGTCATACAAGCTTACTTCAATATTAAATGTGCTATATCTTAGAGCCATGAGCTTTAGGCTTTAGTTAATTAAATAAACCTGCTGAAAATCAAAAGGATGTCTGCCTGGAATTCTGACTTCTGCTGGGATTCTCCTATGCAAAGTTGTTTTAACGCTCCAGACACAAAACTGAGACATTCTTCTGTTTCCAGACAGTGGCTATTGTTCGAACTAATGTCACTGTCTTTCTGTACACTTGAAGATTAAAGGAAATTTCTGCAATATTTAGAATTATTTCTCCCCAGCGCTAAAGCTGAATATACATAGCACAAATATGGGTGATCAAAACGGGGAGGGATTGCAGAAGAAAGGATTCATAATAAAAAATACATTAATTTTCAACTCAGAATCAGCAGCTATACTAAGTTGTTTCATATATTGTCTGTATATTAGTACCAAATTAAATCTATTACTAAAAGGCATGTTCTGGTTTCCCCATTATTGATGAAATTCATAGCATTTTTTCTGACACTACATATTCCTTTAAGTACTTACTTTTCTCTCTAAACTTCAGGATTTGCAAAATAATTTATAAGAAAACAGTAAATTTTTAAGATTGCTATCTGACACACCACAGTATGGCTCCTTGTTACTACATTTTTCAATGTACTGTTTTCCCTATTAGCAATTCTCAAATAGCCTCTCATTTGCAGTAACCCTTTTAAAAAAAAGTTTGATACAAAATAACTTTTGAACTACTGCTTTTCAAGCACCTGAAAAAGATCCTATTGAAAGATCTTGTCATCTGAAAGAGATGAGTTGACCCTAAGATTAAGAGCATAGGAGGGTGAAGGCTGTTGATTATAGGTAAGAGCATGAGAAATAGCACCTGACCAACAGAGTATGTTTAATGCTACAACAACTTATGTCTCCTTTTTAACTGAAAATTATACATGACAACATTTATTCTCTTTCAGTTTTGGGGGATTTTAATTACTTCTATAACCTGTGTGGTCATACAACACATTCTCCTGTATCTCAACTACTTTATGGCTCCCTTGCCAAGAAACACTAAATGCTGTCTTGTTTTCTCCTGACGCAGAATGGACCACTGCAAATGGACCCTAGTAAAGATAATAGTTTCAGTTATTAATGCACAGTTATGCTTAATAGAATCTTAATATTAATTTTATTATATACAGAAACTACCAATTTGGAAAAAAAAAAAAATAAAAATTACATTGTTGTGACTATATGTAGAAAAAATGGAGTTTGATGTTTTGGCCAGACTTCTTTTCAGAGGCTTTTAGGGGTGATCTCTCCTCTACCCCTTAACATCTTTCTTTGCACTTGCTTTCCTAAAGTCCATATTTTGCAAAAAAGCAGATTCCAGGAAATTAAGTTACTTGTTTGGATACAACTGCCAAATCCACTTCCTGTACGCACTTGGCAGAAATGCTTGGGTAAAAAAAAGCCTTATGAAATTTTTCAATCCAACCAAGATGGGCATTCCATTCAGTCACACAGAAACTCAATTTAGACCCAGAACTGTATGCCTGTGTTATATATTTGACTACTCAAAGTATTACAATGCAGTAATAATAAATTAAATTTTACATTTGTCAGAAAAAATAGCATCAAACAGGTTCCAAACAACTAACACACTGACTACTTCATCCATGACCTGGTATTATTCCATTTTTGGTATTTTGCTTTTTTTCCTCTCTTCTGCCTGTACAGCCTAGCACGTGATTGCACTGTAAAGAGTAACTTCTGAAAAGTCTGCAAAAAGACCATTGATTGGAACATGGAATAACATAGATACTGTTATATTTGGCATTGATAACGTTTACCCCTCACTCTGTAGAAGATAGAAAAGAAAAATTTTATGAGAAAGCATCTATAGTGTACACATGGGCTGCTGTAACAGAAAAGCATGAAACACATGATATTCATCAGATGAACTGAACAGGCTGTCAGTGACTGAATTATATTTTTTTGGACTTTGTTTCACTAGGCCTTGCCCTGCACAATCTCTATTATGACAAATTTCGGTCTCTGACTTAACAGCACAATTTTTCCAAACCAAGTGATTAAAAGTATATATAAAAGAAAAAGCAATCTGCTATTAATCTGGTTGGTTTTACTTCAGACCAACCTCTTTATCTTTAAAACTAAAAAACTTGCCTAAGGTATCACAGTTAGATAAGTAGCATTTTAAAATTTCAACTATTCTTCCTACCGCCCCCCTAATTTAATGAAGCTCCATTAAACCTAAACCATGCCCCAGCTCAGGCCCCTGTCTTTGAGCCTTCGGTTCTTCTAGGGGGTAACAGATAAATACATGAAGACAAGCATTCACTTGCCATGTACTGTTTTTGCTTTATTATACGTGTCATTTCAAAACAAGTATTACCATACTTTCTCTCTAGCCATTTTTCATGCAACAATTTTCTTGGGTTCACTTTTCATTCTCTAGTATCTTGCTTCACTCCAGCCTACAGTCTCTCCCCAGCTTCATTAGGAATACATCCTAAGCCATAAATCTCTTTGTCCTTTTCCTCCCTAGTTATTAAAAATAACTCAAATCCATTCCTGCCTCTTCAACACTTCCAAATCGATTTTCTCCTTCCACAGCTTAGATAGTCAACTGTGAGGCACAAAAACTATTGTTAATATAAACTGCTACCACTGTCTATTCCTACTAGTTTCCTGGCAGCCACAGTATTTTCACAAGAAAGACACAAAGTAATATTCAGAAACACATTTGCTGTTTGCAACCAGCACACGGTTTCTTAATGTACTCCACCAAACAGATCAGATTCCTGACATTTGAATAAAAGAAGCCCAGAAACAGTATCAGAGAGAAAATAAAAGGCCTATAATCTTTTCCCTTATTCATTTTTTTGAGTCCCCCCTCCACTGCTTTAGACATTATCAGAGGAATTTAAATCCCAACAACTTTATTTACTCAAAAGACCAAAACAAGACCCAATTCATCCAAGTTTTTTTTTAAATATAAATTCAATGATTTAATATTAGAAACTACAGTTAACAAGTTCACTCGCAGAAATATAGAAACATATATATCCTCTAATAGTTGGCACCCTTCAATCTATTCCTCCCTTCTAAAATTCAGAGAAAAGCAGACTTGGAACAGTTTGGAAAGCTAGTACCAGAAAGCTCTGGGGCACCTCATGAGAAGGCCAACAGAGAAGACACTTCTGAAAGAATGGTCTGGCCAAAGATCTTTCCTTTTGCAGTAGATGCAACTTCTAACATTCAGAAAATAAAAAGTGATTGGCCACATGCACATATAGAATTATGATAGCAACTAAAACCTGGAAGAACTACTAAATTGTTTGCTTTAATACTTTAGCTAAACACTCTTAATAGACACCAACAGGAAAACAAACTGAACCACAACTTATCAAACACCAGTCTGTGTTGGGGCTTTAGACACTCCGATGAAGTAACTGATGCAGGTAATTTCCAGCATTTTTATGCCCAGAAGGGGGTGCTGTCTGTTTTGGCAGTGGCACAGAAACGTGTGCGTCCTTACAACATTAATGTCTAGGCACCTTTCCGATGTACTGCTATGATTTCACCCCAGGAATACAAACCTCGCAGGAAAGATATTTAGAAATTCTTAAGAAAAATAAGAATATAAAGAAGTTACACAAGCTGTCAAGGCAATTTAAATATAAAGGCCTCCAATGACAGCTCCTGAAAATCTGCAGTATACATGACAAAACCCATCAATCAGCATAACGAAAAACCATAAATAACATCTTAGGGTACATTCTCTTACTGCCAGTCCTCTAGAAGCAAATACATCATAAACAGGGAATGGAAAATACATTTACTTTTATTCTTGGGGAAAACAGATACACAGACAGTTTCAAAAAGAAAAATATTCTTTGCAAAAAAATATTTTTCTCACTTTGTCACTTTATCACTTGGAGACACCCTGGATGACATCTTCTCTATTCGAAAAAGTTAGTCGCACATTGACTTCATTGTTTTAAAGACAGTGATTTTAAGACAGAATTAGAGTTACCACTTTGAACTTCATTTTTATATCCCTTTCACTGATGTGTTAGATACATCTAGAGATGCATTCAAAAGACTGTTTTCAGTGTAGCTCAGTAGATGGTTATAGCTATAGATTTGTAAGACCAGCCCTACAATGAAAATCAGTAAGAGCTTTTATCTGACCTAGAATTAAAAGCTACCAAACTTACTGCATACCATCAAGGGAAAACAAATATCACCTCAGCTGTAACTGTATGGCTCATCTCCAATAACTTGTTTGCTCTTTCACACAAAATTAAACAATGGCCCAAATTTTCTCAAATTAATCTAAATACTGCATAACCCCCATAGCATAATTTATGCTTTTAAAATTATGTTTCTGAACTTACAATAGTAGCTGGAAACAAATAAAATAAAGGCACAGTTATTAAATAGATATTCCAAGAGTTAAAACTGTAAAAGACAGAAAGACAATACATCAGAGATAAATGAATGCACAATGTTTGATTTTTTTCAGCAAAAGCATTCAAAACTTGAGAGCCCATTCTCACTGAGGCAAAAAGTCAGAGTTCCACCAATCACAATGGAAAAATTGTACATAACAGAAGCATGAAACTGGCCTGAAACTTTGAAACTTATCTTAACCTCTTACATGTATTGCAAATATCAGGAAAAAGCAGGGGTTTGTGGCATATTTCCAGTAATATCCAGTTTGGTTTTATATTGAAATATGCTAAGACTAGTCTCTGAAGACGGTGTTTGTTTCTATTAGGAACAGGATGTGAAAAGGCATTTTTTAGATTAAATATACAAACAAAAGCAAAACAGAGCTCTAGACTATTCTATTATCTAGCAGAACTAGCAGTATCTACACAGTAATATCTAAAGATTAAACTAATGGAAAGACCTTCTAATCTTTTGTATTTTGTATGCATGCATACATAACGTGCATGTAGTGGCCCTATTAAAAGGCACTGCAGTCTCTTGGGACTGATGTTCATAGTAATAACAACATGAAAGAAGTTTTACAGATGTATTTGCCAAACCTGACAGTCAATCTATAAAGGAATTCAATCACTCTTCAAGTACGCAGCAACTTTCAAAAGTATATTTTACCTCTAAAATATCAAGAGCTGAAGAGCTTCAGTCACAAAAAACATCTTTAAGGAATTAGTCTGAAGTATCCAACAGCATTTTTAGACAGTCAAAATATGGCTAATGAATCAGGAAGCCAAAAAGATTTGAAATAGTAGAGAACTTCCAGGAAACACTAGGTTACATTTCAGCAGACTAATCTGGATAAGAGAACAGTAAACTAGCATAAAAATACTGGAAAGTATCCCCACCTAAACTGACTCAAGAGGGGGGCAGTAAAAACTGCCAAAAGCATCTTTAACAAGCTTCCAAACATACGTTCCACATCAGAAGAGATTCCCAGCTGAGAAGTGGAAAGATGGGCATCTTAGAAAAACCAGAAATCTTTTGTAAAATGAAATAAATGTGGAGAAAGAAAAAGCTGTTGACGGTCATATAAGCAGTACGTGGTTTTACATAACAGCATTCTCAATATATAAGATAATTAAGTTTCAACATCTCTGAAAAATAAATGAAAATACTGTAATAAACCACTCCCCACTCTCATTAAATCCTTACAACTTACAAAATCTGCCTTTGATGTTGCAAATGGAGACTTAGCTCCAAAAAGCAAAATCTGGGCTTCATTGCCTAAAAATAACTCTGTTCATATTTATAAACAGGATGATAAAAATTGTAACACACAGGGCTTTATCATGGAATACCAATTGCAAGAGCTCGCTTAACTTTAAATCTTACAACATGTATTTATATTTCTTGGTAACAAAGAATAGTCATCTGTTGTTGCTTACATAGATGTTTCTACAGAGCCTCAAACTTCTTAATGCTTTCATTTTTTACTGTACACTACTCTCAGTGAGTTCAGTTCAAAGTCTGTAGTCAAGAAAACTCACAGTGGACTCACTGTGAATTCTGATAAAATAACAGATTTCGAAAAAAACCCAACCAACCTACCAAACAAAAAAAGCAAAACCCAGAAGTTAGTCAAGTCTCCTATAAATTCAGAGTCTTCTTGGTATTTATTGCAATCAATGTACTTTTAATGAGAGTTACTTTGTTCTAGAAACTACTTTGAATTTTAATTTTTACTTTTTGTTCATTTCACAATGTTAGAAATGGAAATAAAACTGTGATCTTTAAGACAAAGTTAACAAAACATTAAAAGCACATGACAAATTAAAAAATTGCCACAATTACATGCTACAAAATGTGTACCTGAAGATAAATATGCCCTCATATTTATGACATAAATTGGAGCTGTAGCAATACATCTTATATCTGGTGGCTTGAGATACCAGAAAATAACTTTGTTAAACTTATCAGAAGCAAAGTCATACAAAATTGTTCAAAAGCACATGCTGACTGTTAACATTTACTGAATTTATTTTGAAGGCTTCTTAAAATACCTAAAACTTAAGCAGTGAACTCTGATACTTCCTGCTTGGTCCTTAAACTTGGCAGTAATGAATAATTTATTGTAGCAAATAATCACTTTACCTTATAGAAGACATTTAATACTTAAGAAATTAGCAAAACAACACATCTTATTTTAAATATTAGTCAAAAAAATTTAACAGTAGCAATAACATATTCACTGTGTCTTACTAAGAACTGGTAGATAGAAGCTCAGCTGGAGAGAAAATTGCATTTATAGTTTTTCCTGGACCTGTAACAGAAAATATAGCACATACTTTCTTTTCTGACTAATGAGAAAGACCAAGAGTAAGTCTGAACAACACCCTAAATGAACCAGTGAGCTGTTTTGCTGACCAAATAGTAATAAAATGGGTAGATCTGTTTGCTGACAAAAGACCCGCCATGAGCACAGTGCCAAGAGTCTGTCCCCTGATATCCCAAAGCACAATGGGACGCAGAAAATACTCCAAGAAACATAAAAGTTTGCTAAGCACTTAATTTTTCTGGAGTGCTGAGACCTGCCTTTTTCTGAACTGCAGGATATAGATTCTGGTGGAAAACCTCAGCCAGTTCTTTCCATCAGGGAGCTTTCTGTGGGTTTTCCAACAATAGAAGGAGCTTTCCCCCCAGATTATTACACAAATATATAAAATAGCCAAGATAAATATTTTGAGAAGTCTTACTTCAAGATGAAAATATTTAGCTTTCAGAATTTGAGCAGTTGATGTGTTATCATCACTACTTTCCTGCTACTCATGATCAGCATGGGTTTATAGAAATTACCTTTCCCACCTTTCATTTTAAAGTCAGCTTGTCAGTCCTTTCAGTAGGAATGCTCTTTTTTGTACATGCTTGCATAAAGCCCAGCAAAAAGTGATTTGAAACCCTGAATGGGATACATAGCAGCTACGTTCTTCAGCAAGCTCTCAAAAAACTTACAACTTCTCAATAAAAGATAAAGAAAATGGCTAAAAATTGGCAAAACATGATTCTAATAAAACCTTTTGTGAGAGCAAAATAAACCCTCTTAAATCCATCAGCATATACAACTACTTGAAGCTCTTACTAAGATTTATTGTATTTTTTGGATGTCACAATATTCACGCTGTTTTCTGGTAACCAAACTGTTTATATTTCAGGAAAA
The DNA here is from genome assembly GCA_009867235.2 of Psittacus erithacus. Lineage (NCBI taxonomy): Eukaryota > Metazoa > Chordata > Aves > Psittaciformes > Psittacidae > Psittacus > Psittacus erithacus. Next base: position 9,903 of record WYDI02009595.1, read on the forward strand.
AGCCTAATGCAGCAGGAGAAAAAACAGTATGATATGTCCCTTACAGAATTATGCTAGAAGCAAGTAGCAGTCTGAGACCTACTTCAAAATAAGACTTATCTGTACAAGTGACATAATATGATAAAAGTAAAATGCAACAAAATATTTAGTGCTCCAGTGACATATATGATGAAGTCTGATTTTTTCCTTCATTCATACTTTGACTTTACCTGAAACTTTGTAATTTGTAATAATTGACACCATCTCCCGAGAAAGATTATATATAGTTCTACATTTGAATTTGGACTTCACATGCAATATCTCTACCAGATATGAGTTATGAACTAAAGCTGCAGTAGAGACTTTACAATTAACTAAATTATTGTATTAAAAATAAAATCACTGAGGAATTTGTAAAGCTCAGGTATTATGCCAATAACTTCCCTTTGCATTTTCTGGAATGTTCATCTGAAACAAAAATTAAATTCATAGTCAGCGAGTTATGTCTGTTTCAGATTTATGAAAGATTATGATGCAATAAATAGTAGCTACTGAGTATGTTAGCATTTTGCTCACTCTTACTCATGTAGATATGGGTTTACACTTCAGAGTGTTCTGTGATGAAGATGGGTATTGAAAAGTAAGTTCTTCCCTTCTGTGGTGTAATGCTTGGACTAAGATAAAAAGTTCTGGTCAGTTCTTTCTCATCTGACTGTTTTATGCAATCCATAAAACCCCCTCAGTAATGGGAGCTGGCATGCCAAAATGTCAGCAGCAGGCAGCCTTCCACTTCTTCCAGGCAGACTACCTACCACTCCCTCTTAAAAGAAGTTTTTTGGGATCCAAGAAAAACAAATTCATCAGCATGTAAACTGGTATAATTTTAGCTGAAGAATTCAATGCTGTGTAATGTAATCAACGAAACCTAGGGCATGAGTAGGACACTGCACTTGCGTTTTTCTCTGCTGTAATTATCAAGGAAAACATCCTAAAACAGGCTGTAATATACAATGAAAAAACCACAATACAAAACACAGCAACAATCCAAATGTCCAATTTCAGTCCTTTCTAATAGGTCTTCCGCTAGTATCCAACCTTCTGTTCCACAGTATTTTACTAATGACATAATTTTATGTATGACATACATATATATATTTATATATGTAGTTACACAAGCAATTAAAGACATAACTGTTCAGAAAAAAAAACTGTTTGAAATTAAACCAACTCCTTATAACTTAGTATTTATTAGTAGTTGGAAAATATGACACAACCGGACCCAAAGACCTACTTTGAAATAAAATCTGGGGTGTTGGGCTTTGTTTCTCTTTGTGTTTGGGGAAAATGGTAAAAATAAGTTTCACTATATAGAGCTAGCAGTTCTATGAGATAATACACATTTTACTATACAGAGAAACAAAAATTGCCTCTACAAAGCTGACTATTCATACAATTCATCTAGTTTTCATAAATTTAGCAGTATAACTTACTTTTTCTGATTAACTGTGTAACAGATGAGTAAGCCTGGAGATTATATGATGCAAAAGCACCAGCAAAACTGGCATGAAAGAAACAGCATGAAATTATTTTATTACTGAATGTTGGAACTAGATGATCTTAAAGTCCTTTCCATCCCTAACCTTTCAATAATTCTATGACATGCAAGATCAGTCTAGCCTAGTATCTGGTATGGTAAGGGGTAGCATGGCAGTGTCATATAATTCTAAAGCATATGTGAAGCACCCACTGTAAAAATCCATGACAAACTCCTGCAGGATTCCTCCTGATTTTTATCATGGACTGATATAAAACATGAAGAAATATTTTTAATATACTCTCTTTCAATAGTCATGTCTTTTTTTTTTTTTTTTTTTTAATTTAAAGCAGTATTTTATGCTTCATCCTAACTACTCAGTTTAATCAATAAACACGATTCTGTAGTGCCTTTTGCTAGTCTGATTATGCTAATGACTTCTTAATTCTCTTCCTGAATCACATATCTAAAACAATGGAGAGCTTAAGAAAGGATTTCCCCTTTGTAGAAATCAGGATAACTAGGAACTTTCAAGATTTCAATTTCTCATTATTTCAGCATTCTGTTCTTAGACATAGTTCTGGTTCTTTCACATGTATGCAGTTCATGATATACAACTGCTGTATATTCATTTGTTCCTTCTAACTTCTCTCCTGATTGCTTTGCACAGTAATTTCTTTCCCATTCCTGCATGCAATCTCCTCTATAATAACTAACTGGGTCACAATCCCACTGAAGTTTTAGAGTACCCAAAGAAAATTACTACTGTGACAACTGGCTGCTAGTTCAATTACTAAGCAATCTTAAAAGATAATTGGCAACCTTTAAATAGTTAAAAAAATCCCTTGACACTAGGACACAAGCAAAATCTGAGTTTCTGCTTGTCAGCTGTCCCATCTGAATCTCAACGTGAAAATTCTCAGTTAAAAAAATCCTCACAAAATGCATAAAAAACAGTATACAAAAATGTAAGTTATGAATATGTAGAAGTTATACATTATAACCTAGGATGAGGCATGTTCTTCTTTACTAACAAAACCATACGCACTTCCAGAACCTACTGACACCATCAAATCTTTTTATTTGAACAATTCGATTAGAAAATAAAGAAAACACGCAACTATGCAACATAAATCCGTCTACAGTTACTGGAATTTGTTTTATGTGGATCTTGAAACTAATGATTTGCAAGAATATTGTTATTTATTGTCATAAATAACTAGCTCAGATGATGTAAGGAAAGATAACTGCAATGCTTAACAGTTAACCCTATCCAATTAAGCACTATAAAAACTCTCTTACACAATCCATTCTAGCTGGTCAATATAATTTGCACAGTTTGAGTTGCTGTTTCTTTAGATCTAAGCACAAACTTAAATTCTGTGGTAATCCTTATTTGGCTAAAGTGAAACATATCCTTAAAATCTTGTAAAATCAGGTTCTAGGAATGGTTTAAGGTAGTTCTGAAAATTTAGTATGTAGAATGCATTTTCCAAAATATTAACAGTAAACATTACTAATACCTCCATATTTTTTAAAACTCCCTCTTCTGGAATCTAACTTGAATATTTAAGCTCATCTTTTAAGGTGCATGATTCAGTATTTATAACTTTTGGGGTTACAACATAAGTATCTGGAATTTCTTTAATAACCATATTGAATGAAGAGTGCAAGAAAATATTAGAAGAATTACTTGTGAGTCTTGATGAGGTCTATGGTAACTCCTAACTCCTGAGAAGAACATTTCATGCTTTTGCAATGGTCTCTATCAAACTGCTTTCCCATTCTTTCACAAGCCTCCCCAGCCAGTTGACAATCTGATTGCTGCAGTAGGCTGTCAAAAACTTATCATGATGAGAAAGATTTTCAAATTCATATAGAAATTGGAAGGTTAACAGGAAAACCTTAAGTCAGACTATGTATTTCATGGGTATCAGAGTATTAAAATTACATATTTGGAAATAATTTATTTTGCTATGTAGGTTGACCATTATGCTTTTCCAGATGGTGTTCTTTCAAGACATTTTGCTTTATTCTTTGATAGAGCAAACAGGATTAATCCAGTTTTAAGCATACAAATGTGCTCATGTCTGAGTCCAACAGGAAAGAGAGCTATATCATAGCCATTAGCAGACAGCTAAGAGCTTCTGGCTGCCAAGGAATGCACCAGTGTATCTTTGCACTGTCATAGATTTACAATAAGACAGAAAAATAGTAATAACCGCTTGAGGGTTTATGGTACTTTGCAACCAAGGATGTCAAAACAGTAACTTGCCTACAAAGAAAGTGAAATGTTTCATATGGATATAGGGGTTTTTTCTTCATTTGATATTGATCTGTAATTTACAGTCCCTTGATGTTTGTTGGGGGGGTTTTTTGTTTGCTTGGGGGTTTTGGGTTTGGTTTTTTTGTTTTTGTTTTTTTAATAATGATATAGACTGCTTGTCCTAATACTGGATTTCTTTCTACTGACACTCACAACTTTTCTCACAGTCTTTTTTTTCTTTTTTTTTCCCTTGAGCCCTCTGGCCTTAAAATTAACTTATTACTGTATGTTCTTAAATACTTACATAAAGTGTAAGTATACAGTGAGATCTTTGTCAACATTTTCTGATGAACTGTCTGCATATGTTTACAAGTGTTAAATAGTGAATTTTACTCAAATTTTACTCTTGGCACCATGGAGAATTAAACCGTGAAAACACTACCAACTGATTTTAAAAATATACAACCTCTAGTCTACAAGAACTAAAATATAAATGTTACAGCATGAAGATAAAATATTGAAACTTGCTACTTTCAGAACTTTAAGAAATAAAGAAAAGGGAAAAACTAGAGTTATTTATATATTAGGTAGAAAACACTGTCATTTTCAGAGACACAAAGGCATGAAAGAGCCTGGACACTCAGTTATATTCTTGCAGAGACAACTGGTCTCCTGAGTCTGGATTTAAGGGATACTGGCAAGGCTGTATGTATCGTATTATTAACAGTGTTTCTACTGCCTTATGTCTGTCATCTAAGTATTCCCTGAGGACAACACCACAAGCATTTTAAGAAATAATGTGTTAAAATATATCATTATAACAGATATGTATTACAGAAGCTTGTAAGTCCAAATTCTGCCAACACTACCGGACTTGACTTGCAGCTGAATGTCAGGCCATTTTACAGAATGCAGAGACACATGGATATCTTATATCGCCTAAAAATAACTCAAGCAACATGACCAAAAACTTTAAAAAAAAATTAGCTAAAAGTGAACCTAAGGAAGGACTTTCATGTTTTATGCTAAGCATCTTGGTTACTGAGGGCTTCATCATTTTCATATTCACGTGGAATGACATATCTGACCCTGACCCAAAAGTGATTGAAAAGAGGACTGGAAAGAAGGGAGTTGATTTCGAGCTACCTTCAGAATGAGAAAACCATATAATGTGCAATCCAATCACATAAAAAAAGTCTTATCTCAAAACATACTACCCAGACAGATGTCCATTTAAAAGTCATTATCTGAACAAGATGGGAATCAAGTACATTTTCTTTTTCTTATTAACTAAATACAATACTTCATCATTGTGGCAGATTTCTCGTGCCAACCATCTGTCCCAGATAATTATTTTTTCAATGAATGGTATTTGATATGCTCACCTATTAAATTTTACAGAATATGGGCTTTAAGAGATAAAAACTTGTTATCAGTTACCTATGGACAAATAGTAATCATCTGCTGATGAAGGCAAGGCACACGGTATACCAGTAGAGGCAGCATTAAGCTGGAAGACAGCATCTTGCACTTTCTTTTTTTCTTTTTTTAGCATATTTACCAGAATGTCTGCATGATATATTAAGGAAATCATAAAGGACCTCTTATAAAATAACAATGATTTTGTTTATCCCTAAGCCTTTCATTTAGTTAGTTAGCTTACCAAGTGGAACAATTCTTATTATGGAAGCCTATATGTGAATGTCATATTCTCATCCACCTTAGGTTTTCCAAACAGCAGATTTATTTTTACTAAATTGTAACAGATTCACACATTGACCAGAATTGTTCGTCCCATTCAGTCAACATCTGATAAAAGCATTTACAGACAAACAGGAATCAAAATTTTAGCATCTTATTACCATTGCGTGAGACTCTTCTTTTTTTTTACTTTATTTTTTATTTTTTAAACTCTGTGATAAACAGAGTTTCCAAATAAAAGAAAAATAACCATTAACTTACAGATTGCTTGGCAAGTGAATCACATCTGCAAGCTTTTCACAATAAGGTTTACTAAAATGCAGAGCAGGTCTTTAGGAAATTTCTTCCAATAACACTATGTATTTACTAGAAATATATTTGGCATAAATTAATTTTGCCTAACAGTTTATAGAGGGCTTATAATAAAGAATCCTGTGTGCATTCAGCCAAAACTACAGAAGTCTCTGTGATATGTTTTTTGCTATGCTATTCATCTGAATCCTAATTAATCTTCTAAATGAACAGCAGAAAATCCAAGTAATCTTCAGGGACTATTATTAACTGGACTAGGTAGTAACAATGAAACGCTTTACAATTCAGTTGCTACAGGAGTTCCTAGCTACCACAGGCAAGAAGCACCTCATAGCTATTGACTAAACAGCTTCCACACTTCCCACTACTTCATGACATTAGACATGTTATTAATTTTCTAATGATGACGTACAGTCGTTTAGCAGCTGCAGACTCTGTAAATCAGTGCTGTGTTCAGTCTTAGTTCTTACATTCTTCCTCCATAACTGTAACATGGATTTGCACAAGTTTATTGTACTTCTGCAAACAAAGCCATAAACATCTATCAAACGCAAGTGTGCCTGATAGAGATGCTTTGCTTTTCTTAAAAATCACATTAGAACTGAAGACTTTTTTTCTTTTAAAGGAATGATAACTGAGTATTATAGCTAAGCTTACTTGAAAGTGGACTTTGGAAAATTAGTATCTTATCTTCTGTAACAGAGCAGAAATAGCAAAGTTTTCCTGCCACCTCAATTCAGACTGGGAGCATGCTACATTCCAGTGTAAAATGCTATTCTTTTTTGATATACGAAAATTGATCCAGAATCGTTGAACACAAAGAATGCTCCTGAGTTTGTTTTTTACCAATAACTGTGAAAGAATCTGTTACCTATAAACTCAAAACAAAACCAAAACAATTTTTTCAGTTCTCTGCCATAGTCAAACTTTAGCCACCAAGTAGCCACAAAGTTAGGGACATAGTGATGTTGTGGTCTTCCCACAGCTCTGTCAACCTGCTAAAAATAATTCCCACCCATTGTGCAACAGTGCAGCTACTCGTGTTTCCTGTGAGGTAGTGAAATGGACATCTGAGCAGTTCAGTATTTTTATATGCAAAAAGCTTCAGCTTTAATTTAAATTTTAAAGTTACATGTAAAAAATACAAGCTTAATATTTGTTCTAAAGGCAATAGCCCAATAATCCCCAAAGCAGCACTTTGTTTTGCTAAAAATAACACTTACAGGAAGTTCTATTCTTTGTAAGGTAATAAATTGGCCTTCATATAGCAACAGTTTCCTATACTAAAAAAAGGTTTAACTTGCTTCAGGAGAGTGTTTTAGACGCGGCCTGATCCACAGCATTTGGATGTTGGCTGGACCATTCTAAAGCTAAATGGTGCTTGGATGCAGGATTTTGGTTTGAGTCATAACTGAAACAGAAGCAGGTGCAAAGCAGGAGTCCTGACACATAAAAGCTGGGAACTGAGTAATTGCTTTAACACAGTGGGGTCAACAGAGAGAATTTCCTTCCAGGCAGCTAATGCCACTCTCACACACATAAAAACCATTGCAGCCAGATCAGCTTAAAACCATTCTGTTTTCCTCACAAAGGATACTGATTTCATTGTCTCTTTGCTGTAGAAGTTCTTTCATTTTTTTCAATTCTTCTGCTTCTTTGGTGGAGTCTTTTTCTTCAGAGGTGTGCTGTGAGAGCCATTTTCTATCGGAAATCTTTGAATTATTCATTAGTTCCTATTAGAAGAAAATAAAAAAGCACACTCCTTTAACTTTAGCTCCAACTACATATATATGCTACCCTGAGAGCATCTAGCTTTGCTAAAAAAGGTAAGGGCTTTCTAGACTTTTGACAGAACAAAATCATGCCACGCACTGACTTAAAGTTATATGCACTTTAAGCGCTTATATGCACTTGGGACAAGTTGTATTTGTTGATCTTCACTACAAAAAGTACAATTTACTCTTTCTACATATAAATTCCAGTGTTCTCTGGTATTACAGAACTTTCATTATTAACACTGTAATTAAAACCTAATTATGTAAAGACAATAAATTAATATCAGGAATGTGTATGTTATTATATTGGAAAACTATATCCCAAATTACAGAAAAGCTTAGCTTCTATTCCTTTTCCTATTAATTTCACATGTTTCTCCTAGTTTAAGTGTATTTTGTTTGCTCAATGATTTAAGAGAGCTTACAACAAGTGTCAGGATAGTTAGTGTAACAGGTTCAGCGATACGATGTTTTTATTCTTAATTTTCTCTCTTTCAATATAGTTTGTCCAAAATAAAGCCTCCATAATGCTGGGAATAAATATGAATACACAAGAGAGATCCTTGCTGGGGTTTCCACAAAATGCCACTGAATTTTTCCAACTAAATTTCAAATTTCTATCAGTCCTCTACGCATGTATGTCACAGTTCAGTTGTTTTACCCTTTTCCAATGCCTCCCAACTGTATTGCATTACTTTTAACACTTTTCAACCCTGAATGTCTTCAAGTTATTTTCAGTGCCAGCTGCACTTCCATCTAGGTTTAAAAGAAATACCTTCATATGAACAAAGCAATACTTGATCTTGCGCATGTCAGCACCAACATCCAAAGCACTATCAGGATCATTATCTTTAAGAAATGTTTCAATCAACTCATCCAACCTGAAAAATACAAAGAATTTTTAAGGAAAAAACCCCTACAAACATGCATACAACTCTGTGAGGTTATGTGTCAAATACAATCCAAGACATACCAGGATGACTTACATTGGTAGGCTATTTTCTTTCAAGGTCCATGCAATTTAAATACACTTTTGTTCCTGATACTAAAATGTGGATTTGATACTGTAGCTTCTACAACTCCACGTCAGAACACACTTGTACATGCTAAGGAATACTTCTAGAACTAAAAGCATCTAAGAAGTAATCTTTTCCCCATTTATTTTATAACCCGTTGTTCTACTGCTTCATAATTGAAAAGATCTAAAGCCTGCTGTCTCAGAAAACTAAATATTCAGAGGCTTTGGGCATAGAATTTTTAAATATATATGATTATTTCTGCAAAAGAAAAATCGACTTCCTTTTCTATTACAAGAATCAGCAGATAGAACAGCTTTTACACATAAAATTACCTGCTCCAATCACCAATCACAGCAACTTATCTTGGAAATCTATAAATATCTGTATCAAAAAAGACTTACTGCTCTTCTTCTGACTAATGAAATGTAGTTAGGACTTTATTCTTTTGCAATTTGTTCTTATTTAACATCTGATACCACCTTCTGTTAGGGAAAACCAATTCTTATTTTGGAAATTCAGTCTTCATAAGAAAATCCGGCATGGAAAAGCAACCTCTTTCTTTTTCAAAACCAAAACAGAATATTCAGACTGGATAGCTACACAGGCATAATATACCATGCCTTTGGGCTGGATGTCACAGCTGTGTGGATAGATAGATTTTCTCTTGCACGCTCTCACTACTTTTCCAGTTCTTGAATTCCAGGATGCATGGCAGAGCATCCTCAAGAAAAAGGGCAAAGGATTTCTAAACCAAAACTAGCCCTCAGCCCACTTACTTAAGTACATTTCTGGCAAATAGTCAGTGCAATTTCAACTGGTTTTAGATTAAAGGCTTCCTGGTTCGTGACAAATTTTATAAACATAATTCTATGATTTTAAATGTTTATTTAAAATATTACCCTCAGAAGATTACATTAGGTTCTGAATCTGAGTGAGACAAACTTTCTATGGTGCCTGCATCAAGTACTCAACTGCCTGAGAAGGGGAGGAGTTCAGGACCACCTCTGTACCTAGTGTTTCTTTTGGACTAGTTGAGCTCCTCAATTAATACACAAGCCTTCTGAATGTCACGTAATAGTAACTTATCCTCTTCAGTAACAGGATTGGGAATCCTGTGGCCATTTGATTATCTTAAACATTTTGATTTAACCACATAGAGAAATTTCAGGCATTATAATTATCTAAAGTTGGCCCTGAAGTAGGTGGTTGGGATATTGCTGTGCTTTGTAAGACTTCAATTACTGAATTCCTCACATAACTAGATACAGTAGTAACAATTCCCTGCTGGAGGGTAAAACAATGAGACACACAGAAAACAGAAAAAAAGAAAAAAAAAGAAAATAATTATTTTCAGGTGATAAATATTTGAAAATCAGTAGCTTTAAGACTGGAATAAAAATTGGAAAACATAACAGAGTGTTTTGTTTGTCTCCTCCAGAGTTCACCGTGGTGAACTGTCAATTCTCAAAGCAGGAGGAAAAGATGGGAAAACAGAAAGCAACTTTCAGTTAGTTTCAGATAAACTATATTTTCCCATTTTCATTATTTCAGTCAATGGACAAAAGATATGTTGTCTGTACCATTTATTATACGTGCAAAATTCACAACTCCTGAATTTATAGAACACTGCCTGAAGTCAATGTGAACTGTACATGTGGAAGTCTTAAAGGGGAAGACAAAGAAAAATATTAGCTACCAAGGAATTAACTGGCATTGACTTGCTTCTCAGGTTAAGAGACTATAAGAATTATTGGGTAAAAGAGACCAAAATTTTACATATTGTTACACGATTTTTTCTGTATGAAGAATCCACCAGAACAGAGGCAAAGATTAGATAAGAGATTATTCATACTTTCTGCAGACACACTAAGCACAATGAGCAAGAGAATCCTTTATATGTGGAGGTAGGCATTTGTGTAAGCATTGGGAAGACAGAGGCATTTATGCTGTTAATGAGAATGTGATACATTCTCATTATGTGATACAAATATGATACAAACACACAAAAAGTCAGTATTTGTCACTGTCTTAAACACCTTATTGATTTCAGAATGAGGAAAGAAGTAAAAAAAAAAAACAAAACCGGTTTTTTATAACAAGACTGTCCAGAATGAATACATGAAATCATTTATAAAAATGGACCTTGAATCTTGAACTAGAAAATAGATAGGAGATATTTTAACCTCACCTTGTTTGCCAGAGTTTTACGCATACTCAGATTATGACCAATTTAGGCTATGGGAATCAATCAAAAAAATTACACTAACTTGCGCTATTACCATTACCAGAATAACACCAAGCAAAGTTAAAATATTTCAAGAGAAGAAAAAAAAAAAGAAAATATAATTCTCATAAAATAATGCTCTATTTGTTTTTAAATTATGATTATACCAAACAAGAGTCAAGGTTAATTCGTTAAGAATAACAAATTAGACAAGCTGTAGCTATAGATATGAGCTGCTGTTTCCTTTCTCTTACATTACCTGCGATGTGTTTGGCATTCTTGAAAAAACACAACAGCCCAAATAATTTTTTTTTTATCCCAAGGACTACATAGAAGCCAAAAGATATTTCAGCACTAGAAGACTGAGTCAAGTCTCAAATAGCAGAATGTAAATCAGAAACTATAACCAATTCAGCCTCCTTGCCAATTGTAGTAGAATCTTCAGTGTATTTTTTGATAAATTTGTAAAATTTCACCTTTAAGAATTAGAACAAGAATAGACCAATCTAGTCTAAACACTATGAACAAGACCAAAATAAAGAATAAATAAAGAGCAGCAATGACAACCCTCACGAATATCAGCAAAAGAAATCACTGCAACCCTCACATTTTTTTTAGGTTTCTGTGTAAAAATTACCAGAACTCTTCTAAAATAAACATAGTCTGATAACACTCTGGATATTCTGGGATTCTCCCAGTACACTGAAGTACTAAACAAAGATAAAAAATGAACTGACAATATGATACAGATGAAACTTGACATTTCTCTTCTCAATGACAGAACTTTGTTAACTGAACCATTATTTTTAAAGTGATTTATAGAATCATAGAACCATAGAATGGTTTGGGTTGGAAGGACCTTAAAGCTCATCTATAGGGACACCCTCCACTAGACCAGGTTGCTCTAAGCCCTGTCCAACATGCTCTCAAACACTGCCAGGGATGGCGCAGACAGAGCTTGTCTGGACAACCTCTTCAGGGTCTTATCACCCTTATAGTAAAGAATTTATTCTTAATATCTAATCTAAGTCTACCCTGTTTCAGCTTAAAGCCATTCCCCCTTGTCCTGTCACTCACTACAAGTCCTTGTCAAAAGTCCTCTCTAGATTTCTTGTAGGCCCCCTTTAGGTACTGGAAGCTGCTATAAGGTCTACCCGGATCCTTCTCCAGTCTGAACAAGCCCAACTCTCTCAGCCTGTCTTCATAGGAGAGGTACTCCAGCCCTCTAATCATTTACACAATAATTAGATTTGCCATTTTACAACTGGAGAAAAAAAATGCTAATTCCAATCCATTTCCAGAATACATTCCATTTCACAGAATAAAGGAGACCATAAAGAATCATGGGAGGACGGGAAAAAAAAAAAAGACTCACTGGAGCAGAAACCTGAATAGAGATGGTCTCCATACCATCATCTGAAGATCCACACCAGGAATTCTATTTCACACTGGAGACACCTAAAAAAATACTCATCCTCAGTCTTCTCACTGCTCAGCTTAGAAAGGGGAATTGCACTCAGCTTGATGAGAAAAAGCAATGATGGAAACTGTTAATTAACTGAAATTCAATAAAATTATGGGGTTAGCTACAAACACAGAATTGAAAATAGCTGAATTTTCCAGTGGAAATATGCAGCATGTACCTTAATTTTTAAATTCAATACTCATTTAATGTAAGACGGTCAATTTATACTCTTTAAATTTGAGGGATTTTTGTTATATTGGTCAGTTACCTCAGAAAAGGCTAAACTGATCTGAAATAGAAGTATCTAACCACAAGATACTTGCATTGAAAGTTCTAAACTAACATAAAAGCAGCTCTAAAAGTGTATTTTATAACTGCCAAAAACTTCTATTTCTGTGTAGAAACAAGTAATAAACTAATAGTATTTTATTTGTTGTAGTTAATAGCATTAGCAAGCCAGCTAATGCATTCTTCATTACTTTCAGCATACTAAGGCTCTCAATAATAATTCCATGAAGAACTTGTGCTAATCAAATCTGGAGCATGGATAATCATAGGTACTTTCACATGACAGAAAAAAAAAAATATTTAAAACCAGATGAAGATGCCTCTTCTAACTTCTGGAGACCCAAAATAGTTCCCTATTTTTTCATTTTCTTTTGTATGTTGATTAGGTAAAGGAAGTTATAGACCATTAAATATTTATTATTAATATTATTACAGTAGATGAAGCTTAAAAAGGGGATTTTTCATACACCTCTATTCTTCCTTTTAGAACTGTGAGGTTCTGCCCTAGGAACAGCAGGCTTAATTTATACTAATAAGCTCAAGGGTGTGCTGAAGCTTATTGCTAGAACCCTGCTGTATCAGGAAGAATACTTTTCCCAACAGAAATTCCCCAAAGGAGGAAGAATATGGAAGTATAAAGCAAAGACCCATTTTCTGTGGAAACCAGCAGTAAACAAAGAATAGGGTTTTCTGTCTCAGTTTTCATCAGAAAAAACCCAAAACAACCAGAAAACATGAGTAAAAAATTTCACAAATACAAAAAATTTTCTAAGTGAATGCCTAGGGAACAGCACCAAGTCATTTATGAGATCAATTTAAAACTCATTTTGATAGTGGTATTTTATATGTTAACCTAGTACAAAAAGAAAGGTATGACAGTGCTGATCCAGGTGAGTTTGAATCACGATACCAGACTTTGCAAACACAAGCTGTGTCAATCACGAGTCTTGTCTTATGCTGATGCTGGGAAGAAAACTCACCGTAAACCAGTCATAAACAGTTGGTATGAAAAGATGTTAAACTAACAGTGCTCTCTGGTTAGTGACTGTGAATCAGGCCCAAATTCTTGGTCTAGCATTTCTCTTTACAGTTTTTGTGCAAATAATGTAAGCACACCCTGTACTGCAGCTCACAGCTTTTATATTATCAACTTTATTTCTCTTCTGTTACTTTCTGCCCTTCAGAAATTCTTTTTTAATGAACCCTGATTACCATTTAGACCACACATAAATCACAAAAGCTTTCAATCCACACTACTTTAGATTCCATGCAATTTTTCTGATAGCCCAGCTCCAGAATGATTAGATGAGCACTGCACTACTTGTTTCACCCATCTATTAAATAACAGACTTCCATATTTAAAAAAAGAAAATCCACTTCTGAATCAGTCATATGTTTGCATGAACCAGGATGCAAATTACACAGCTGAAATGCATCAGAAAAGCACTCCTCTCCAACTGAGAGTATGTTTTTAAAGTTTAGAGCTCTCAATAGCATGTGGGATGCATGGTCTCAAAATACAGATTTGGAAGGACTCATTTTGACCTTGCCTTCTGTGTCATGATTAATTTCTGGGAGAGCTTGCCTTTTAACCCCTGATCACTGACACTGTATATTACGTATTGAAATTAAGTTCACTTAAAGAACAATGAATTATGTGTTTTAGATGTGAACTCTGACAAGCAAAATGGAAATCCAAGTTTATGAAAAATAGTGAGCTGCAAACAAAGAAGTTACCGAAACACTTGCAGTAATCAGAGAGGTTGCTTCAATTAAAGAAGCTTGTTTACCTAGACTTTTGCAATAGCTCTTCTATTGGTAGCATACTTCATACCAATTTTTTTAAATGTTAATTTTGAAAATTAAGTGTTTTTATTATGTCTATGTTAGTAAAAAAAAGTAACTCCGTATCTCCACATATTTTATGAATCTATCTAAAAAACATGATACGAAACAGAACTGTTTTTTTATTTAATAAGAGCCACCCGCATAAGTTAGCTTCAAGTGCGCATCAGTATGGGAAGACCATGGAGATTTTAAGCAGCAGATTTTGTCAATAATACTGTGAAGGACAGAAGGGAAAATGGAAGGTATTTCCAAGCATTGTTTTCATGTTTTCAGGCCATGCTAATGACATGAAAAAGAAGATAGCAATTACACAGAACACATCTGAACTTGCCCTGAGAAGAGCTATAATACATTACTGAGGTAGTGAACAAGAAAGCAATTGCCTAACATATAATTGACATATGCAGAAGATAATGCTATATATTCCAGAAATACCTGCTTAACCTCTAATTTAACTAAAGTGGCTCAACCCCTAGATAAAACAAGAATGATTAAGGTAACTAAATAGTGGAACTGATTACCTAAGCCTTCACACATTTCCCTTAGTAGATAAGAAGTAAGAGCACTAAAATATTTGAAAATAAAATTTTGAAAATAGGGCTTCTAATTTTGTAAAGCAATCAAACAAACAGTAACATACTTAAAGATGATTGCCATTAAACACTTGCACTGCACAGTAGAGAAGCATACAACTCCTATTATAGATATAAACCCCCCCTTTCCTGTTTGCTAAGCCTAGAGGCAAAGCCATTTCTGCTCTTCCTTATTTGAGGAGATTCTTCTGAATTAGATGGCTACAATGTGGCAAACAGATGTAAAGAGTTTCTACACAGTTGAAAATCATTCAGCCCAATGATGAAACGCCCACAGATCTAAATCTTCGTACAAGTAAGTCAAGGGGAGATTTGGCATAGAGTGTAAAGAGATCAAGACTGGCTTATACAGAAGAAAAAATGCCTGCATTAACACTCCATATACAATTTTTTTTTTTTTTTTAAGAAACATGTCAAGTAGCTTGCTGAGTAATTTCCTTTTTCAAAGGCACTTTATAATAGCAGACCAAAAGTACATACATAACGAAATGCTACTTTACTGACGGCTAATATTTGTGGCCATAAGAGTAGTCAGATTCAAATCACTGGAGTATATCTAAAACTAGCAAAAGAACACAGCTTCAGTTTATCAAAATTTAAAAAATATAAATATCTCTAAGTAGAAGATAGTAAGAACTTAAAATAAAAACAAAGGTAGGACAAGCATAACGGGTACTTAAGGAAGTCAAAAGGACTCATATGGATGAACACAGAGACATTTCTACAATATAGAAGACAGCAGTTCTGAAAAAATTGCATAAAGTGCCATTTACAGGTTATTAATTAGACGTAAAAGTTCAGAAGAAAGTGATTTTCAAAAAGTATTTAAAGAGTCAAAATTTGCAAGCAGGTATTTAGTAGCACTTTCAGATGCAACTCAGCTGACCAAGCATTCAACAAATTTCAGTGAGATCAAAAAGCTGCTTTTGAACCCATGTATTTGGAAATTGGCTCAAAGATTTTCAAGATTTTTTCAAATATCTAAATAATAAAACTCAGCTATGCTATTTTTTCCCTATATACCTCACTAACATCAGTTATCCCATATTTCATTACCTTTCTTGAAACCACACAATATTAGATGACTTCTGAATATTAGAAAACAGGACATAGTACATACTGTCCCACTCTTCCCAATTAACCAAACTTGCTAATCTTGAAAAATAACTCTAAATTATCTCCCAATAGTTTTGATGTAAAATGTGATCAGTTTAATTAGGATTTTTTTCCAGTGGTCTTGAAACAAAATAGTAAGATCACAGAAAAGTATTTACATTTATTTTAAGCATCCAGCTTACATACCTGCATTAGGAATCTAAATTCCTGTGCTGTCACTAAAGATTTTATAGCATGTAAGAGAAAAAATGCCCAGTAGAGAAATACATTGATTTAATAGCATTCTAAATCAGGCATCTAAGCCAGAAGCTAATGTGAGACATTTTAAGGCTACTTTATAACTAAGGTAGCTTCTTTTCTCTTGGATTTTGTCTACACAGCTTATGTCAGTCAGTCTGCTAACTTCTACACAAATCCACTCTCTGCAAAACTGTGTTGACATAAGGCAAGGTAATATGCTTCTATTTCTTCCACTTTGCAACAGAAATCGAACACTAACATCAGTAAATAAGAACATTTGCTCTGCCTTGTAAATGAAACCATTTGTTCAACAGCTTAAGCATGAGTGCTAAAGCTCTATATTGTACAACAGTGCAATATTGTTAATAGCATGATAGCATACAGATGTCACAATGTTGAAACAGAAAAATGAAAGAGAGAAAGAAGTAATGAGATATCCAGGACTTGAGTGAGATGAACAATATATGACTGTCAAAGTAAAAAATAGAAGCATCTGTAATAACATATGTATCTGAAAGAAATAAGGTAAAGTTATTAATAAATTGAAGTGCTAAGCCAGTACTTCCAGTCCTGTTCTTAGAGAATTCCAACTGGCAAAAGCTCTGGAAGCGTGGGTGCTCTGGAACACAGGGCCATGATTTGAAATCCTGACTTTCTGGGCACACATTGTGAAGTGCTAGTGAGATCATTTATGACAACAACAACAACAAAAATAGTTAAAATATCCCAAATGATTCAAACAAAAAGGACTCGCCCCTTTACTTTTGGCATGCTTCTCAAACCCCTCCCCCCAAACCCCCAATAAATTATTTGAAGGCCATTCAATTCTATTCTAAAGCATAATACAGAAGCAAGCAAGAGTACAATTTCCTTTTATTTAGGACGTATGATGTTATTTTCTATATTTTTTAAAAACAGACCAAAGTGTTCCTTTATTTTTTTTTCTCCCCTAAACAATAAGCTAGTTCTCAAACTCAAATAAATATTTAGAGATCAGCCCTTTACAGCTGAGGAAGCAGATGGCAAGATCCAAAGCAAGCCGTTCAGATTTTGGAAGCATTTTATGAACTACATTCTGAAACACTTATGTAGCCTAGCTGAACTTTTTATGCTGTGCTTTTTAACTAAACAAAATGAGAACAGCAGAATTAATGTATAACATTTATGAAAATAAAATAATAAAATAAAAAATATGACATTACCATTTAATACATAATTCTGAAGTAAGAATTCCAGACATCTGTAGCATTATTCACAGGACTGAAAAACTGCATTGTATCATAGCATAGCATTCAGCATAAAAATCAAGAGTGTGTCATCCATTTGGTTTTAAACTTGGTGAATGACAATGTGACATTGTAGTGGTTATGAGGAAAGCCTATTTCATGGGGTATTTTTTCCCTTCCATTATATGAATAACAATAACGGAAAAAAATAATAATCCCTGAACATACTTGTTTAAGTGAGGGGAAAATAACCAACAAACCAAAGAATGAACCACAGCTTATTAACATACTAACTTCCAACGTCTAGCAATTTTAACTGAAGAGAGTAGACCCCTGAAAGTAAACAAGTGGAATGAAGCTCATTACTGTAGGAAATGTTTGGCATTTCTTGACTTGCTACGTCAAGAAACATATAAAATATAGTTTTAACATAATTGTTGTGGTTTAATTAATACTTATTTCCAGGGCAATCACTGACAGTTATTGCCTGCAACATATGTAGGGAGAAAAAAACCCTATATATTACTAAAACCATTTTATTAGACAAAAAACATTATTGAATCTACGCAGGTACCACTGCACCCAGCTTCATTTTGGCACCCACCTTCTACTGAAAATTGCCTGACATAAAGCCTTATGCTGGGACAGCAAAATAAATATGTACTTGGTGCCTGCAGTTTTTATTAACATATTTTGTACCTTTCATCATCTGTGTTCTGGATCAAAGAATAAATAAAAAACTTGGCACAAAATGCTTTCAAGCAGACTAATGTTGGTATGACCTCCCTTGAAATGCGTATAATGAATCAGAATTAGAATTAACACACATCCATTTTTTTATGAGACTATATTCAGTAACATTTCTCCTTATGAATTATTTTGTAATAAAATGAATCGGATTGAGACTTTTCTTAAAGTTAAAGGATTTTTAAAAGAACTATGTAAACTTGGATTATTTATATATACACAATATATATACTTACATACATATACATGTCAAGATACAGTTTGTTTAAGTTTAAACAAGATATCCTAACTAAGCAGAAATGCCTAAACAGTATTTGAAATCCATACTGACCCTGATTATAATTTCCTCTCTGGCATATTAAAAAAGCATCAATCACAGAAAAAAAATAATAATTTCTTCTGTTTGGAATTTCCTATAGCACCACTCCCTTAAAATCACTCCAAATAAAGCGCAACACAGTATGCTGCATTATCACCTACAGAATGTTTCGTTTCCTCTTCTGTCTGTCATAACAATCTGATCCATATGTCTCCTGATAAGTAATATTATTTAGTTTTCATTAGAGACGTGAAACTAGATGTGAACAAGAATATAGATATCTTCCAGTAATAGTAAAACGTGATTTTATCAGCCTTCATCCAGGCCAATATGTCTATTTGGACTACTTAGTTCTGTATTTATTCTTTAATTTGAACAAACTCTCCAGATAACGAGTAGCTCCAAACTCAGATGGCCAGTCTCAATAAACAGAACTGTCATAAAGATTTACTGTGTTATGCATTGGTAGCTCTAACTGGAGATACTATCTGTTGATTTTCATACATGCTCAGGACGCTTATGGGCAGGAGCCTCAGGCAGATGTAAGCCATCATGGTCACAAATATTTTGCCCTATGAAAGCTAGCTCAAAATGCACACATGTTCAAAACTTCAGAAAGATAGTTTCATTGAAGTAGTAGCTTTTTATACTATCATTTCATGATACTTTCATTTGGGTATTTAGCTCACATCAGTTGTTTACCTGGGAACACTCTGCTTAACTATTAAAGAAAAGATTGACTTATTTCTCAACATTCTGTTCAACTGCAGCACATAGCATTAATAAACCAGTCTGACTCATGTGTATGACAGTTACTCTCTAGAAGTACCTTCTGCTTTCTGCTTGAAACTCTTACCCATAAAAACTCTATATCCAAATATTTTTCCCATTTTAAGTCTATATTAATAATTCTTATCTTTGAACAAGGTCACTATATGGCATTTATGACTGATAAAGTTAATTGTTTGATGTCCTTTTTTATTATTGGCTGTCAAGAAAAGTATTGCACCTCAGTCAGCAGTACTTAAACTTTATTCTATATTTTAATTGCACAGTGCATGTTCCAAGAAAGAACTTGTATCTGAAACAATGAACACACATGCTACGTAAGCCTAAATAAAGATAAAATATAAACTTAAAAAAACTTAAAATTTTGTGTTGTCTTAATTAAGTTGAGGTACTTGAAAGATATTTCTCCTTCTGTGTGTTCTTACAGTTAGAAACTCATTAAAATATCTTACCTACTAATTTCTGAAGGAATGGGATGCAAAATTCCTTGCTATGATCTCAGAAGAAACCTTTTCAGATAATGTAATGCACTATACATTGTGCTATACATATAAAAAGGAAAACCAACTGACACACTTTTTAGTCACATATTTCTGGAACAAGGCCTCCCAGATGTACACTGCAGTGCAACCCTATGCAGAGGATATATATATATTTATAGATATACTTATATATATTTATATATATATGTTTATATATATTAATATTTATATTTTTTTATATATATATATTTATAGACAGATAGGAATAGCCTCATACTAACAGGCCCTTGTCCTCATGGGGGACTTCAACCACCCTGATATCTGTTGGAGGAAGGGTACAACCCAGTACAAGCAATCCAGGAGGTTCCTCAATTGTGTGGAACACAACTTCCTTCTGCAAGTAATAGAGGAGCCAACAAGGAGAGGTGCCACGCTTGACTTTGTGCTCACCAACAGGGAAGGGCTCATTGGAAATGTGATGCTCCAGGGCAGCCTTGGTTGCAGCGATCATGAGATGATCCTCAGGACAGTGAGAAGAGTGTGCAGCAAGCTCACTGCCCTGGACTTCAAGAGAGCAGGCTTTGGCCTCTTCAGGAACCTGCTTAGTAAGGTTCCATGGGATATAGCCATAGAGGGCAGGGGGCCCAATACTGTTGGTTCATATTCAAGGATCACCTACGA
>WYDI02009596.1:0-45081 GCA_009867235.2 Psittacus erithacus
CTGCCACGGATGGGGCAGCCACAGCTTCTCTGGGCACCCTGTGCCAGCGCCTCAGCACCCTCACAGGGAAGAGCTTCCTAAGATCCCATCTCAGTGTCCCCTGGGGCAGGTTAAAGCCATTCCCAAATTCAGGCAGTTCTTTAAACAAAACCCTCGGGCCCCTCCAAGGTCACCCCGCTCCTGTCCCCTGAGAGGCGGATGCGATACGGGGCTGATTAATCGCTCCCGGCCCCGCGCTGCCGTTGGCTCTTCCTGGCCCCAGGAACGTCCTTCTGCCTGTTAACACTTTTATTTTTAATTGCAGGGGCTGGGGGGGGGCAGGAACGTGGCACCGGGGGCTGTTTGCGCCCAAGGGCTGTGAATTCCCTGGTGGGCAATTGGACAGTGATGTTTCAATCAGGGTTCCTGCATCGCACCAACCGCCCTGCGGATGCTGCTGCAGCCATGGAGGATCTGGCTCTGCCGTGGTGGGGTCCATGGGGTTCCCCTTCAAACTCCCCCTGCCCTGCTTTGGGGACTGCCAGTGGAGCTGGCACATGGATGCCAGGCTCGTGCTGTGGTGCATGCTGTCCCCAGCTGTGCCGTGCTGGGCAGAGGGGCTTTTGGGGCTGAAGGAGAAGCTTTTTGGGGTGAAGGAAAGGGGTCAGAGCAAGGCTGTGTGTTATTAACCCCCTGATGGCTGCCCGGCACAGGTAGGCTCTTGTAGATCAACCTTAGCACCAGCAGAACCAGGGGGTCTTTTCTATTGACCTCATTCATTCTGTGCTGGGAGTGAGACTGTGACAAGGGATGCTCAGCCCTGGCTCTTGGTACCCAGGGGCTGATGCTTTTCCTTCCACTGGGTCCCTGTCACATCCCAAGCTTACCTGGGCAATCTGGGGGCTGCTTTAGCTGCCTTACAAGACTCATATAATGTTTTTACTGTGCTGGATACCTGGGCTGCTTCCAGGAGCGGTATTTAATGCATGGAAGGGAAAACACTTGGCCTCTGACCCAAGCGCCTGTTAACAACGTCGCAGTCCACGTTTCTGAGATGCCGGGGCTAAAAACAGTCGCAGTGACTCAGTCTCTATCTGCTGCTGTCAACTGACCCTGGCCTTTATTTGCCAAGTCCCTCCGCCTGCTCCTTCTCCCTTTCAGGGCTGCATGTTCCCTGCATGGGGAAGGTGCCTCTGGACAGGGCGAGGGTGGCTCTGGCCATCCACCTGCCCGACCCATCTCCTGCCCGCTCCATCATCTCCTGCCTGACCCATCTCCTGTGTGCTGGGTGGGTGATGGGGAGGGCACTGTTGCTCTATGGGGTTGGAAAATGGGGCCATCCCCCTCCTTTCCCACCACCCCATCCTCATCCCAGGGCAGCATAGGCTGGATGGGACCTCAAAGTCTCTGGTCCAGCCTCAGACATGGCCAATGTTAGTGTTGGATTGGCATCTGCAAGGCTAGGTTAGACAAGGCCTTGAGCAACCTGGTCTAGTGGAAGGTGTCCCTGCTTGTGGAACTTGATGCTCTTTAAGGTCCCTTCCAACCCAAACCAGTCTGGGATTCTAGGATGGAGATTGCCCCACTGCCAGGGTTTCGTCACTCTCATGGTAAGGAATCCCATCCTAACACCCCAGGTCAGACCCTGTCCCACTGCCCCTTTCTGGGGCTGCCAACCCAGATTGCTGCTCTCCTCCGCGTGCCGATGAAGATGATACCGTGACACCACTGGCATGGCATGAATCACCCCACGGCAGCCTTGCGAGGGCAGGGTGAGGGAGCTGCGTGGAGCAGATGGGTGCCAGCCACGTTGCTGGCAGGGTGGCACGGCCATGGCTCACAAAGGGGATGTGGTACAAAGCAGCTTTGCACAGTGGGGCCACAGCGGGGGTCTCCGGCACTGTACTGGGTGTACTGCATCCTTGTCATCCCTTGGCTTTGCTCTTGTCATCCTGGCTGGTATTGATATCACCAGCCTGGTGATGGTGATACCAGTGGGGTATCGGATGTGGATGCTGGAGGGATCCCGTGTGATGCATTTGGAGCTGGCTCCGGCTGTGTAATGCTGGTGCTTACTCTGCATCCGCTCCAGGCACACAGAGCATGAGGAATCCCCATGTGTCCCATCCCCTGACAAAGGACAGCTTTTGTCCCTCTGTATTTGCATGTCACTGCGGGCAGCACTGCAGCCGCTCTACGTGCAGCATCCAGAGGGGATGCGATGGGGCAGACCCAGCCTGGGCTGCAGCATCCCGGCAAACCCGGCAGCGGTGCCTGGGTCAATTTTTGCCACACTGCTTTTCAGTTCAGTTGCCAGCTCTTGTGTTGCAGTGAGAAAAACAAGCAGGTTTGGAAGGGTTTTTGCAACTTCCCCCCTTTGCACCCCGCGTGGCTGCTGCTGCGTTCAAAACAGGGTCCTGAAAATGAGGAAATGTGGGGCTGGGATGGGAGTGGGGCTGGCCCAGGCGAGGAGCACAAGGAGCTGTGACCCACGGACACCCAGAGGTCCCCCCATCCCGCACCCAGGTAACCCCTGCACCATCATCATCCTCCTTCCGCACGCATTGGGGTGCCAGCAGAGACCCTCATGAGGCTGTGGGGTGGCTTTGGGGGTATCCGTGGGGTTGCAGCCTGGTGGCATCGGAGCTGCTTGCACCCTGCCTGCTCCTTCACTCGCCATCCCTGGTGTATGAGAAAGAAGAGGGAGGAAGGAAGGGAGGCTCAGCGGGTGCTTGGTGCTGGTAGCAAGCAGCAGAGCTGCTTTCAGTTCTTTCTTCTCCCTTCTTCCTGCCCTCATGGTTCTCTGCAGCAGCGGGTGGGCAGCACATCCTCCCCCCCTCAGTTCCCTTCCTTCCCTGGGGGTCCGCGCTCATGGCTGAAGCTGTAAAATTGATTTTTCCACTTACGAATGGCCACGATAGACCAGGAAATAAACAGAAAGGATGGAGCAGGGCTGGGCAGGCGGCTCCTCAGCTTGGGGGGGTCCTCAGCTCCATCTCCAGAGCATCGCTGGGTGAGCAGGAGATGTGTTGTGGTTGCAGTGTAGGTGCCTGTGGGTGCCAGGACGGCAGCGGGTGCTGCTTCCCTGTGGGTGCCGGGCAGGGAAACGCGATCCCATGTATTCCACAGGGGCTAAATCTGGAAAGTGCCTCACAGAAGCTTTTATTTCTAACCCACACCTTGGTGCAGCGATGGGACCGGGAGGGAGGGAGACTTTGGGTGCTTTGATCCATTGGGGTGGCCCTGGGTACCCAAACTGGCTCTCTGCAGCCGGTCCTGCAGCATCCCAGCCGTGTGCATTGTGGAGCAGCTCCCAATGTCACTGCAGAGAGGACTGGTGGTTGTCACAGCCTGGGTTATGGTGCCGTTGGGCTTACAGAGGGATGGGGGGCACCATGGGGCACAAGCAAGAGTCAAAGCAGCTCTGGGTGCTGCTGGGCATCCTCCATCTAGAGCCACCCCCAGCGCAGGGGGCGTGTGTTGAGCTCTTGGTGAAATAACACCCCCAGAGGAAAAGCAAGAAAGGTCCAGAAATAACCGTGTTGCTAAACAGCAGCAGAGATATTTTGAAGGGAGATTAATTCCCTGGCTCCGGCCCCATGCGTTGTCCCGGTGGTGGGTCTGGAGTGTTGGTGGAGCACGGTTTTTGCTGGAGGAGCTCTGGCTTTAGGGTTCGATCCTGTAACAGAGTGGGATTAACTTTTTCCTGCACCCCAAGGAGGCAGGGTCAGGCAGTTTTCGGAGCACAGGTTGAGTTTCCTTTGGGAAATCCATCCCTTTTCCGTGCTCTGGGCATGGAAAAGCCGCTCCGTGTCCCCCAGACAGGAAAGGTGGAATTTGGATGTGGATAGGGGCCAGAGCCATCCACCCTTTCCCTGCTCCCTCGTGCTTTCCCGCCCCTCTTCTCCCTCTCCATCCCTTTCCTGACGCTCCATTGCCTGCCCGTGCTCTCCCACCACCTTCCTCCCTCCCCTCCTCTGCTCTTCCCTCTCCATGACCGATGGGGACGTTGCCCCAGCAGGTGTCCTGGCAGCTCCCACCAGGAAACCCAATGCCCAGGCATTCCCTGTCCCATGGTGCTGCCTGCTCTGAGCCAGGCCAACCACTGCCCATGCACTGGGACAGACCCTAACTGGGGTCTTCTCTGTGTGGGGACTGGGGCTGCCCTGGCACAGGGGTGGATCCAGCTTTGCTCTGCTTTATCTGGGTTATCAGCTTCCTTCCCAGGAATAACAGACATCCTGATGGAGCCACCATCCCACTTGCTTTATTTCTGCCCCCTGGACCACAGGATAGTGGGATGTGTTCCCAGGGTGGGACGTGTCCCTGTGGTGCTGTGGCAGGGTCCCCATCACTTCCTGCTGCGGCTGACTCAGAGCAAAAGCAGAAGCTGCTCGGCCTTTTGGGGCGGGGGGGAAGCCAAGCAGAACCACTTGGGTTATTTTAAACCTGACCTAATTTCCCCCCTCTCCTTATCCGGCCCAGCTCTGGCCACCCTTCCTCATCCTCACTCTTGGCAGCTCCTGTTCTCGGGAGCTTCCCAGGGGAAAGGGCAGCACTTCCCCTCTTTCCTATATGGGGCAGACGGGGTGTCCTGCAGGGCTGTGGGACACTGCCATCCCTCCACACTGCAATGCCTCATCCCATCTCCATGTGGCTCTTGGAGGCTCTTCCCCTCACCCTGCCCTTTATATCTGGGGTTATTACATCTCCCGTGGGCATCAGCTGTGATTTATCCCTCTTCAGCCTTGGTGTATCCTCTGTGGGCTGTCCCAGTGTCACTGGGTCCTTTTCCAGGCTCTGCTCTTGCTCTTCTCATGCATCCCCATGTGCCTTCCTCTGAGGCTGTTTGTGATGAAGCCACAACTGGTAACTGTCCCAGGCTCCTCGTCTCCCATCCCCCTCGGACAGGCCACCATGTCTAATTAATTACCTTCCTCTTGCTGTTCAATAGCTGGCTCTTGATCTATGTAATGTATTGCTGTCCATGCTGGCTTGATTTAATTTCCCCCTTAGGATACCGCGTGGCACTGCATATCGGATGCCTCACTGGCACCCCGGTGCGTTGGATCCTCCGTGGCTCCTTTGTCTGCAATTACACCTTGTATTTAAATGCAAACCCCTCCAGATTTGCCTGGTTCCACTGGGTGTTTCCTCCCGCCTGTTTCCCTGCAGTGTTTACGCTGGGTCCTGTGCTCCACTTTCCCTCCCACGCTGCGGGTGCTGTGGTCCAGACCCCCATCCCATACAGCATCTCCCGCATCCCCATCCCAGCCCCGCATGGGAAAGCCACCCTCATAGGGTCAGGCAGCTCCCAGAGCCCCGGCATCCTCTTCCCCACCTCCATGGGCCGCCTTCCCCTTTGTACGGGGGAACAAGGGCTGATCTGTGCTGAGCGGGGGCCTCGCAGCCTCCCCCCGGCGCTGCGCTCGCGTGCCGGCCCCGCACAGAAGCTGCCTTGTTCACCTCAGCCTCAGCAGGGGCTTCAGGCTGAGGGTTCAACCCTGCCCCTGGCTCCTGGCACCCGCTGGCCCTTTCTTCCTGCTCTTCCCTTGCTTTCTCTTTCCCTTTCGCTCTGCTCCTGGGCTCTGATTTATTCCCATCCCTTCGTGCTTTGCTCCAGTGTTTCGGAAGTTGGTGGCGCAAAGCAGGCTCCAGCTGAACCCAGCAGTACGTGAGTCCAGACCTGATGGGTGCAAGGGTCCTGGCTGCCTTCCCTGTCCCCTTCTGGGTGTCCCAGTGATCCCCAAGGAGAGGGGTGGCGTGGCGGGGAGCTGCGGTGAGAGGGCAGACCCATCCGTCTGGCATGGGGACAGTCATGGATTAGTCACAGCGGGTACAGGTGCTCTGGGACGTCTGTGCCCTGCCCGTGCCTCAGTTTCCCTGTTACTGAGGTGCCATGTCCTCCTCTCAGGGTCACCTCTGTGCTTGGCGGGCACCCGCATCCCACCCCCCGGTTCACCATGGCATCCCGCATCGGCCTGCGAATGGAGCTGATGAAGCAGCAAGCGCAGCAGGAGGCCGAGAGGGAGCGCATGCAGCAGCAGATGATGATGAACTTCATGCAGCAGCAGCGGATGCCGGTGGCCTCCACCCCGGCCATCAACACCCCCGTCCATTACCAGTCCCCACCGCCTGTGCCTGGAGAGGTCCTCAAGGTACAGTGCTGGGGTGTCCCCCCAACCAATGGGGATGAGGGGATGTGGGGACCCTTCAGGGTCTCTGATGGTTGGTCTCCTCCTTGCAGGTCCAATCCTACCTGGAAAACCCCACCACGTACCACCTGCAGAAGTCACGGGA
Source organism: Psittacus erithacus (assembly GCA_009867235.2). Classification (NCBI taxonomy): domain Eukaryota; kingdom Metazoa; phylum Chordata; class Aves; order Psittaciformes; family Psittacidae; genus Psittacus; species Psittacus erithacus. The sequence continues at coordinate 6,280 of WYDI02009596.1, forward strand.
TAAGAAGGTTCAGGCTTATCTCTCTGAAACCTATGGGAACAAGTTTGCTGCCCACATCAGCCCCGTCAGCCACTCTCCCAAGCCACCCCCTGCTGCATCCCCTGGTGTCCGAGCCAGCCATGTCATGTCCTCCTCCGCAGGCAACAGCGCACCCAACAGCCCCATGGCCATGCTCAACATCGGCTCCAACCCCGAGCGGGAGGTGAGGAGGTGCCACCGTGCTGCTGGGGGATGCAAAGGGGCTGGAAATTCAGGCAAAGCAGCACATTGGCACCATACACCTTTCCCTTTCAGTTTGATGAGGTCATCGATGACATCATGCGGCTGGATGACGTCTTGGGCTACATGAACCCTGAAGTCCACATGCCCAACACGGTGAGCCTCTGATGTGTGTCAGGAAGTGATCAGACCTCACCTGGCAACCCCGTGCCTGCAGGTGGCACCGAAGGGACCTGTCCTGCCACATCCCTGCGGTGGTGCCAGCCCAGGTTTCCCAGACGTAAGCTCCCTCAGAGCAGCACCATCTCCCGGGTCAGATCCGTGTGGCAGCTTGTGCCTCCCAGTGGTATTCATCCTGCCGAGCCCTTCTCGGATGTGATTCATCTGCCCTATTTTAGCTGTTGGCTGTGGGAGGGGATCAGCTGCGCCCTTTGAAGTCCTGTTTTCTTTGCTGCTCTGATTATAGCTGCTTTAAGGGCCCAGGAAGACGATTCCACCTGCCCGGGCTACACACTCGCAGCCCAGAGGCCAAGCAGCCGGGCTTGCGCCCCGGTCCTGCCTCCCCGCATGGAGCTAACCTGCCTGTGCCTCTGGTTTCCAGCTCCCGATGTCCAGCAGTCACATGAATGTCTATAGCGGAGACCCCCAGGTGACAGCCTCCCTCGTAGGTGTCACCAGCAGCTCCTGCCCCGCTGACCTCACCCAGAAGAGAGAGCTGACAGGTACGTCCCCAGCCCAGAGCTGGTGGGGTGATGGCGAGTGCCAGAGCTGCTCTGTCCTGTGGGTGGGGAGGGTGGCACTGAGGGAGCCAGGGTGCTCTGACACCAGCCCAGGATGCTCATGGGGTGAGATGCAGCCTTGTCCCTCTGGGTGATGGTGTGGGTCTCGACTGCAGATGCTGAGAGCCGAGCCCTGGCTAAAGAACGCCAGAAGAAAGACAATCACAACCTGAGTGAGTTTGGCGCTGGCTGCTCGGGAGTGGCGTGGCTTCCCCTGTCCCACCTTGCGCCCTTTCCCCATCACTCTTCATTCTCATTCCCCCTCTCTCTGAGCTGAGTCCCCTTTCCCATCCAACCTCAGCCTCACAGACCCCTGCCATAGATCCCTCTTTCCCATCCCTGCCAAATACCTGTGGTACAGGAGACACCCTGTTGTCCTTCTCATTGTCACTGTGTGAAGGTCAGACCTGATGGGGTGATGGGTGGGCACACGGTGTCAAAGGGTTGATCCCAGAGGTTTCTCATCCTGAGACCCCAACTCCAGAGGGTCTGCCCAGGGCACGTTGATGGCTCCCAGCCACCAATGAGCCAGGAGCAGCAGCGTGGTCACTGGGGGCTGTGGGGCTCCTCCTGCTCCTGATGCCTCTTTCACCACCATCCCTCTCTTCTTACCCTGCAGTTGAGAGGCGACGAAGGTTTAACATCAACGACCGCATCAAGGAGCTGGGGATGCTGATCCCCAAGGCCAACGACCTGTACGTACCGGTGTGGGGATGGGATAACTGTGGGCAAGGGGTAACATGGATTACTGGGATAACATGGCAGGGGCAGGCGATACTTGCAGAGGAGCTCTTTGGTGGAGCAGGGGCAAGGGGACACGTTGCTGGCACGCAGTTGGCAGTCTCTGTTTCCATCCTGCCCGGCAGGGATGTGCGCTGGAACAAAGGGACAATCCTGAAGGCGTCTGTGGACTACATCAAGAGGATGCAGAAGGACCTGCAGAGGTCACGAGACCTGGAAAATCACTCCCGGCGTCTGGAGATGACAAATAAGCAGCTGCTGCTCCGCATCCAGGTGAGCTTCCCTGTGCTCTTCCCTTTGCTCTGCTCCAGCCCCACGAGCAGCAGGGGTTCTCGTCCCTCTCGCTGCTGTCAAGTCACGCCAGGAACAAAGTCTTCAGACAAACTGACCGCAACGAGTGGTGTTGAGCTTTGTGTGGGTCACCATTTTCCATCCTTCACCACTTCCTTGTGCTGCTCCCCACTGAGCTTCTCGGTCCCTCTGTTCCTGCCGCCTCCATGTGCAACATCCCCACCAAAGACCTCCTGTGCTCTGTTGGCAGGAGCTGGAGATGCAGGCACGCGTCCACGGGCTGCCCACCTCCTCACCCTCGGGTGTCAATGTGGCCGAGCTGGCTCAGCAGGTCGTCAAGCAAGAAGCCAGTGGGGACGAGGGGACACTGGAGCCACTGCTGCCTGCCCTGGACCCCGAATCGCAGCCGCAGCCCGCGCTGCCTCCACCACCCCAGTCTCCCTACCACCAGCTGGACTTTACCCACAGCCTGAGCTTCGATGACGGCTCCCGGGGCTTCCCAGACAGCCTGGAGCCCGCCCACAGCGCTTCCTTCCCATCCCTATCCAAGAAGGAGCTGGACTTGATGCTGATGCAGGACACGATGCTGCCTCTGGCCTCTGACCCCTTGTTCTCAGCCATGTCCCCGGAGGCCTCCAAGGCCAGCAGTCGCCGGAGCAGCTTCAGCATGGAGGATGCTGACATGCTGTGACGAGGAGCCGACGCTGGGGCGAGGACCGGACCTTCGAGTTTGGTTGGTGAAGCTACCGGGCCCTCTTCCCATAGGAGGAGCCCGTCCTGCCGCGCACTTGAATCTCTGTAGGAGTGAGGAGAACCTTTTCTCTATGCAACGGGGGGCTCAGAGCCAGGCTCGCCGGGTGCCGCCGTGTCTTTCGCAAGCTTTTCTTTCGCCAGGAGCTGGAGCAGATCTTGGCTTGCCGTGGCGTTGGCCTGACTGCAGATTCCACAGCCTGGGAGCGTGTTCTCGGCTGCTTTTGCCTTTCAGCAAACCCCTCCCACACCAAACCCCTTCCCCAGGGCACTGCTCAGAGCCTTCCCTGGGAGGAGAGGAGAGGGGCGATGCTCAGAGCTTTGTGTCTGCCTTGCTGCCTCCTGGAGCCCATGTCCCCAATGAGTCTTCCCCAGTGATGACCTCTGAGCCCCATGGATGCTTCACATTGCCACATCTCTCATGGGTCCTCCTTCCGCAGAGCACTCTGGGGTGTTAATTGGAGCACGTTAATCCACGGGGCACCGGGTGTTGTCTGAGGGGGCTGGGTCTGAGGCTGTGAGTTTGGGGTTAACATTGAAGACTTCCAAAACAACCGGGACAGGGTGTTTGATGCTTGGTCAATGATTGCTATGACCTGACCCCCCTCTCCTCGGGGTTTGGCAGCATCCAGTACCCTAAAACCTCACTGGCCTCTGGACAACGGCTTCATGGTGCCGGGTGACGTTCCGCCTCCCTTGAATCAGCCCCACAGTGGTGCCTGTGCCCCATAACCAAGCCCTGGCTCTTCAGGGGGAAGGATAAAGGGGTTTTTATGCTTTTCCTTGGGGATATTTGTTGAAAGCAGATGTCCTGCCCCACAGTTGGGCATGGAAGTCCAGGCTTTGGCTGGAGATCAGGGAATGGTTTGTGCCAAACCTGAGCTGCTGCTTCCTTTGCCTTTGGCTCGTGGAGTTTATTTCTGTTCCCAGCATCACCAGCTTATTCTGCAGCCAGGATGCCTCGGTGGTAGGGACCTGCTTTGGGCTCTGTCGCCTTCTGCCTTCACAGTCTGGCTTGGGGGGGGGGGGAATGACACTGTTCATAGGGAAAATACCACAGGAATTTTTTCAGGGAGAGTAGGGAAGCCTGGGGAGAGAAGAACCCTTTGGGATCCTGCCCAATAGCACAGCATCCTGGACCAAGGATGGGGGATGCTGCTGGGTTGGGACAGTGAGGGGGAAAGCCCAGCCAAGGAGGGACAAGCTCCGTGATGGCTGGATTTGGGATTGGGAGATGGGGAACAGCCCCGGTGCCCCCTGGAGAGGTGCCTTTGGGACACGAGGGTGTAGGGAAGTGCAGAAGGTGGGGAGGAGGGGGGGAAAGGACAAGGGAGGATGTGTTGGAGGTGTCTCAGGGTGCAGGGAAGGGAGCAGACATCAGGGCTGTGGCTGGGATTGGGGCTGTTCCCCACTGTGTGTTCCTGGGAGGCCTTGGCATTCTCCCTGCACTGCCTTTAGTGCCTATAAAGAGAAGCATCCCCCTGGCAGCGCAGCAGCATCCGCACGCTACGCTCAGGACATGGGGTTGCCTCTGGGTGTGGGGATCTGTGGACGCCAGAGGGGCTGTGTGGGTGCTTCAGGGCGGGATACGAGATCCCTGCGCGCTTGGGACTATCGTGGCTATGGAGTGGTTCTGCTGGTGGTACCCGGCACATGTGGGGCTGGCATCCTGCTCCGGCACTGTCTGCTGCCAGCGCAGGATGCGGCATCTCCCCTGAGGAAACAGTTGTGGATTATTTTTTGTTGTTTTTAATCTTCTGGGGGTTTTGTTTGGTTGGTTTTTTTTCCCTTTTTTTTTTAATGCACTGTGCTCTGATTAAAAAATTTTACTACTGTTTTATAAATAAATGTATAAAAGAATGAACTGGAATGGAAAAAGAATCATTAAAATATATTTATTTACAACATCCCGGAGCACTGCGGTGTGGGCTGTTTGTTCTTGGCCTGGAGGAGGAAGGGAGCCAGAGCCACTTTCCCCCTGGGATGCCATGGCCATGCCAAAGCTGGGGCTGCTGCAGCATCCCTGCCTTGCAGCAGGTTGCCTGGGATCTGGGGGGCTGCTTGGGAGCTGGGATGTATTTTCTTGGCTCAGTTAGAGGGGGAAGTGCTGCCATTCCCATTGTTCAGCTGGTCCCAGAGTGGTCTGGGATTTTTGGTGTCTCTCCGGAGGGATGCTTCAGGGAGGTCCCCAGCTCCCGGTGCTGGGAATTGCAGGTGCTGACCTATCTGCTGATGGCTTAATTGGAACCAGGCTTGGCCCCCTAATTAATAATAGTCACAAGGCCCCAGAGAGCTGAGTGGGAAGGAGCTGTGTCCCTGAGGTGGAGCATGGTGCTGGAAATGGGGTTTGTGGTACCCATCCTGCTCTGTGCTGGGTGAGAGCGATGCTGGAGCCATCCCAGGAGCTCAGGTGTGTTTGCTACCTGTTGGGTGGCACCTGGAGCAGGCATGGGGCTGGGGGGGTCTTTGCTGTCCCTATCTCAATGCGGCTGGCTTAGCATCACCCCTGGGTGCTGTGAAACCCCTCTGGGGGCTTGGACATGGATGCAGGCAGGGTTTGGGGCAGGGTATTCCCCATGTCCTAGAGGGGCAAAATAACCTTGTAAAGTGCCCTGGAGGCTGAGCCCATGCTTTGCAAAACTCATCACATGCCATGTTTGCAGACCCTCCATGCGCAGCCATGTGCCAGGTCTCTGCTGCCGCTCTTCCCCTCCGTGATGACGTTAAATACACACACACGAGGGAAAATAAGGAAAATCCACCTTAAAACAGACTTCCCAGGCCAGAAAATCACAGCGGTGAATCCTGGAAAGTTTATTAAGAGGAGGAGGAGGAGAAAAAAGAGCTCGAGGAGGAGAAAAAAGAGCTCGAGGAGGCTGTGGGCAGAGGAAGAGTAAGGAGTTTCAGACCCTTTAAAATCCCCCGACCCTCCCTGATTTGATTTATGTGGGGAGCGCGAGCACTAAATAGAGAACAACGCCTGAAGTGTGAATTATTTCCTATATTAACACAGAGAAAAACTGATAGCCTTTTCATGTCAAGAGAATAGCGCGGCGGGAGGGAGGGGAGAGGATGACATTGTTCAATCTCCGCGTTTGCTCACTCTTTATCAGGCTGAGATCAAAATTTATTCCCAGGACGAGGCCTGCGGCCCGGCTGAGGCCCTGGAGGTTTTTAAGGGCCTAATTAAGAAAACAGGATGAAAATGGCGAAATAAGAGGGCAATTTACTTCTTGCAGAATAGGGAGATCAAATCAACTTATGAGCAATTAATGTGCACAAGGAGAGAATAAAGGGATGCCGGGATATGGTAGAGGGGCCTCATTTTAATGACATGCTCTGGTGTTGGCATAGAGGATTACTCTGAAGGTCAGATGTAGATTGAAACGACCTTGCAGATTCTTAACCCTCCTTCCAATTAACAGAACCAACTCAGAAATGCAAAAGCCCCTGGCTTGGTGCACTGTCATCCCTTGATGTTCTGAAGGGAGGGGAAAAATGAGCTGATAAAGGAGAAAAGAGGACAGAAGGAGGTTTCCTTTGCTTGAACAGCGGCTGCTGGAGCTGGGAGCTGGGACAGGTGGGAGAAGGGCTCTTAATTACAGTCTGAGCCACCCACGGACAGAGGAAAACCAGTGTCTGGGCTCCAAGTGGGATATAAAAGGGAGGGTGGGTGTGCTGGAGCTGCAGTGTGATGAGCTGTGCTGGGCTCTGCCCGCGGGATGGATGGATGGATGGATGGATGGATAGATGGACAGATGGATGGATGGATGCACGCACACACGGAGCAGTGGGATGGGGACCGGCAGCCGGATCACGGCTGCTCCTGTGCAGCCCCTTCGCCATCACACCGGGGGAGATTCGGGGTATCGCACAGAATGGGTGTCCCCCGCCTGCCGCACCAGCGGGCTGGGCCCGGGGACCGGAGGGGCTGCACCGGGGCTGAGCGGCCACCAGGGAGAGCCAGACGGTTGCCGGAGCGTGAAGGGCTCCGCCGGGGCCGCGTCCTCCCCCCTCGCGGTGTCCCCGGCGCCGTCAGAGCGGAGCGAAGCGCATTCAGCCCATGGGAACCGCTGCGCGGATCGGGCGGTCCTGGGGCTGCTGCCGGGGTTCGCCGGTCCCCAGCACCCAAAGAGCGGTGCTCCCCTTAAGCGAGAGCATCTCTCGCCGTGGCCCCGGTACCCCCTGTTCGGGCCGCGGCATCGTCCCCTCTCTGAAGCGGCTTTGGCTTCGACCTGCTTGAAGTGGCAGTAAAAGATGGGAAAAGGGAGAAGCCCCGAATGAGGCTGGGGATGGACAGGGCTGGAGAAGTGCAGGGTGATGAGCACAAGCACCTAAGCAGGATGTGGGGCCAGAACCCACTCATGGGCTGAGCCGTGGTACCAGGAGGAAGCAGCCACATTCCCTCGGTCTGCCCTATGGAAAGGTCTTAGTGATGGATTGAGTTCTGTGGTTTTATTATCAGACTGGACTTGTATGAAAGCAAAGATAAAGTGTAGAGAGAGCTGTGACCTCCACAGCATCATCGTTTAGTACCACTGTACAGATGTGTCTCCAGTCCCCTTCTCAAGTGATTTGGGCTTTCTGGGCTCAAGGCATCACCGCATGGCTGCATGGCATCCCTGGAGTGGGACCAACTGGTCCTGTAATCTGGCAGAAACCCCCATTGCGGTGCTGGGCTCTTGCTGAGTTTTCCTTCTCCTCCCCATGTCTCATTTCCTTTCTGGCTCTCATGAGCTCCTTCTGTGGTTTGAGCGCTTCTGGTCCTGCTGTTCTGTCCCCATCTGAAGCCCCAATCCTCTGTTGTTGTGGCAACGGTTGGGATGAGGTCAGGAGGGAGGGATGGCTTTTTCAGGTGGGGGAATAGGCAGCACGGCCACCTTGGCTCGGGAAACCAAAGCAGCTCCCTGCAAGTAAATCTTTGCATGCAATAAAGGGAGGGAGACTGGAAAACCTCTGATGCCTGTCCAGAAATTTCTTCCAAAGAGAAGGGGCCAGGCTGGTCCCTGGGCGAGTCTCTGGCTAGGAAGGGTTATTCCCTGGGTGCATTTGGCCTGTTGTTTTTCCACCGTCAGCTTTGTAAAGCCTTGGGGTCAGGGACCCCTTTGGGCTGCACATGGAGCCCCTCCAGACAGATCAGTGCCTGGTTTTGGGTGCCATAAAGCAAAGGGCCAGGAGAGCTGGGGCTGAAGGGTGGTAGCATGGTGGTTGTAAGAGGGGCTCAGATATGCTGAGAAAAGCCCTGGAAGGGGGAAAATGAGGGGCAGGAGGACATGGAGAAGATTCATGACTTGGTTTCCTCACCAAGCAGGGGCTGGCTCAGGGAAGGTGACCTGGCCCTTGCCGGTGGTACTGCTGGCAGCTCACATGAAGCAGTGATGCTAGAGCAGCCCCCCTTCCCTGGGGGATGCAAATTCCTCAGGCTTGAGCTCCATAGAGCAGATCTTTGGCTTCTGGCTCGCTGAGCACAGCCCCGTGCGCTGGATTCGGCTGGCGTGAGAGACAATGGGTAGAGCAGCAGGAATTTGCATCCCCAGGTCTCCACTGGAGCCATATGGCCCCACTCCACCTGCCCTGGCAAGGCTGGGAATTCTGCCAGGGGACCTTGGCCTGGGATCCCCCATAGACTTAACAGCAGCAGCTCAGCTGCATTTTCCATGCCTGACACTGGATTTACAGTGCTGGATGCTGGAGCAATTGCTGGCTGGATTGGCCTTGCTGAGCTCAGAGCAGCAGAGCAATCAGAAAGGGGGACTTGGGATGAAAAGAGTAGTGGATGCAGCAATGGAACTGCAGGGAGCAGCAGTCCTGGAGCACATGGAAGTGCTGGGACCCAAAGGACGGCTGAGCCAAGCAGTGCTCCATTTGTCTCAGTGTTCAGAAATCCCTGTGGAAAACAGGTTCTGCCACACAGACACCCCAAGGAGGTTGCAATGGATGTGCTGGGACTCCTTCTCCCACCACGCTGCACCCCAAGGCGCCTGGTGACTGCTTTCCCAGGAAAACCACCCCAGTCCTGGGATTTTTCCTGCAATCTGGATGCTGGTGACCACAGGGACTTTGGTAATGAGGAATTCCTCATCCCAAGCTCCTTGAAGGTCCCGCTGTGGGTTCGCCTGTCTCCCTTGCCACAGTGGAGTTCTTTTCCCTCTTCCCCCTCGCACTCCAGAGCTGGTTTAATCAGCTCATAGTTTTCATTTCGTGCCTTCCTCTGTCTCCCTTTTTGAGGGGGCAGTGGAATTTATACAATATTTAAGCAGCAGAGTGGAGTCCTGGAAGATATTATTAATGTAAAAGGGACAGGCTGGAAATGCACTTGAACCTGGTTACAATTAGAGGGTGATTTTTCTAAAGGTCAATGAATTCAGATAATATCCACAGGGGGGAAAAGAAATTTAATACCTTTTTAGTGAATTAATTAATTATAATATTATATCGGCTTGGGGTTCTTTTCCAGAGTGATTAAGGGAACGATCTGTCTTCGGAGAGGCTGGGGGAAGTCAATGAGCGAAGGAAAGACTGACAGAGGGAAGGGAGAGAAGGGGGAGAGCCGGGGAGAGTTTAATGGGAGAATAATGGAGCCTTTTTTTCCCTTTAAAAACTTACTGTATTTCCAGGCCTGCCAGGTCCGGACCCTTTCCATGCAGTCTCTCCAAAGGCCGTTGGAAGGATTATTTTGCCTTTCTACCTTTCCAAAGTGCCTTTGGATGCTTTAGCATCTCCAATGCCAGACACAGTGCAGGGGGTGGCCAGACCCTCCATGGCAGCCCCATCCCTGGTACTACCAGCACTGTGCTCAAGGGCTGGCAAAGGGGATCTTGCCTGGTCTATGTGTGGGGACATGGGGTCCCCAGGAGCCACTGAACGCTGTGGCCTCAGCATGGCGCTGCTCCTGGCCCTGGGGAGCCCTCAGCCGTGCTGGTTTATCTGCAGCCTAAGCTGAGGCTGGAATTTACACTCTCTGCTAATCCAGCCAGGCCCAGAAATTAATTACAGCCTTGTACATTAAAAATTAACATAACCTTTCTGGATATATGTTCTTACAGCACAGGAGTGGGCCGGAGTCCCTCAGCCACCTCTAATTGGAGCTGCTTCCCTTCTAATTCTCCCCCCTCCCTCATTTTTTAAGGATGTGGATGTTTGAGCTCATTAATCACGGAGCCTGGGAGCTGGTAAAGTTGAAGAGGTTTGTAATTGCGTTTGGTCCTGGCTGAGTTTGCAGGGAAGGGGGAGAGGAGGTGTCTGTCCTTCGTTGGGACGGTTTAAGTGAGCACCCATGGGCTGAGGTGGGAGGGAAGAGATGCCCATGCTCACGTCCTGGTGTGGGTAGGGTACCAAAACCCTGGCAGGGAGGTTATCAAGGGCTTGACTGAAGGAGAGATGGGCTGAACATTTGCAACCTCCATTTAGATGTGGGTCCAACAGCTCCAGAATAAAAGCAACTGTTTTGTGGGATGCTGCAGCATGTTTCCACTCTTCTGCTGAGCCCCAGGCTGCAAACATCCTATCCTGACAGGTCCAGGATGTGAAACTGGGGAGCTGAGGGGTGACCTGGGCTGAGCTGAGTCCCACAGGTTGTGGATTGAGTGTTCCCACTGCTTTGCTTGCTTGGTGAATGGTGGCAGATGCAGCGTTGGTAATGGGGTTGCTTGTGACTGTGTCTTACCATTGATGTGCTTCTAAAGCAAAACATGTGCCATGCGCATGAAGAGCATCCTCATGCAGGGATTTGCTCCCTGCTGCTGCAGCATCACATCCCTGGGCTCCTGCCCCTCCAATCCCCACTTCCCAGTGGGAAGCCAGGGCTGGAACCTTCCACCCACCCTGGGGAGGTCTCCCAGCAGAACCCGGCCGGTGCCAAGTGCGGGTTGATGCTGATGTGCCAGGGCAGCCTCCTGAGGTCGGGGATTGGAACGCGGTGATGCTGGGCTGTGCTGGTGGCTCAGAACTCAGGGTCTGCTCTATCCCTGCTGTATCCACATAGCCCCAGTTCCCCTGGGGGAGCACTCATCCTTCAGGAGGCTCCCTCCTCCTCCTCCTCCATTGCCTCCAGCAGGGCAGAGCGCTTGCAAAGCCTTTGGGCACATCATCTATCCCCTCCTTTCTCATCTCTCCTTCAAACCCCACCATCTTCTATCAAACCAGCCCTTTCATTTCTCTTTCTTCCCCCCTCTTCCAGCACCACCAACCTCCCTCCCACCACCTCCACCTCCCCGAGCCAGGCAGCGGCTGCCGGGGAGCGCCAGCTCGCTCCCATTGTGCTATCTTTGGGTCCTAAATTAAAATTTATGACATCTTGAAATGAGCAGTGAGGGTAATTTTGCTTCTGAGCGAAGATGCTAATGAGTCCCCTTAATGGCGTGAATAAGGAGTTGACGGGTCGTGTGTCACTTTGCGCAGCCCGTGCTGGTGGTGTAATGGCCGCAGTAAGTGTCTGTAATTATACCCTGTCTCGCTGTATTTTGGCAGCCGTTGTGGGAGAGCAGGAGGCTCAGCCACGTACAAGGCAGGGGGGAGGGAAAGAGGAAAGAGGGGGGAAAAAATCCCAGCATCTCCTGTGCTTCCTTAGTGCTCCCTGGACTCCTGGTCCCTCTGTCTATGCGGCTCCGGAGTGGTGGCTTTGCTGGGCTCAGCTCCGGCTGCTTTGGGATTGAGCTGCTCCATCCTCTTTTTCTCCCCTTTAAAGCAAGGGGATAAATGCACACATTGGAGCCAGGGCTGCAGATTGTGCCCAGGGTGGGATGGCAAAGAATGAGCGCATGGGCGATACAGGGTCTGAGTGAGGTTTTGCTCAACTGCAGCTCTTGGAGGTTTGGGCCTTGCTTCCAGAAGCACAACTCGGTTTTCTGAAGGGTTTTATCTGCCCAAGGAGGTGAAGTTTTAATTCTCATTATTCAAGGAGATTGTGGTTGCCCCATCCCTGGCAGTGCTCAAGGCCACGTTGGACAGGGCTTGGAGCTGGATGGAGGATAGAGCTTGGTGAGCACTAGAGCTGGATGAGCTTTAAGGTCCATTTCAACCCAAACCGTCCCATGATTCTATGACTCTGTTGATGGGAAGGTGCCCAGGGCGAGGGCATGGAGTGGCCCCCCAGGGTATATGGAAGTGGCTGTGCCTTTGGGAAGCTGTTTCCCCTCCCAGCTGCTGTCATGGTACATCCAAGCTCCTGCTCCACAAGCAGCCCTGTGACTTCAAGTTGAAAAGCAGCGAGTGGCTGACTCTGCCTGGAGCCTCGGGAGCCCTGGACCGCCTCCAGAGGATGATTTACAAACTGCAGAGGCTTTCCTTGGCTTGTTTGTGTAGGTGGGATTTGGTTTATGCATCTCTTGAAGCCTTGAGAGCCCTCCACATATTTCTTCCTTTCCTCCCCCTGCCTCAGCCCACACCCTTCCTGATGTTAGGAATTCCTGGGCTATCCCAACCCCTGCAGGAAAGAGCTGGGATGCTGCAGGTGGCCATGGGACAGTCACCAAGCACAGAGATGCTGCCAGGGTGCGTGTCATTCACCCTGGCTTTCCCTATCCATCCTTCACGTCTCCTTCTTGCTCCTCTGTTATCACCAGCCACCACCTTTGGTCCCTGGGGCTTTTTGGGACCTTTTTCTGTCCCATCTTTGTGGTGGGGAGTGTCTGTAGCTCAGCGAAGCCACACTCAAGGCATGGCCCCATTGAGCAGCGTGGTCAGGGTGTCCCTTTGTGGATGTGCGGTGGGTCCAGTTGGTGGGCATAGGTTTACCTCTGGGCATTGATGTGCTCCCAGGGAAGCTGATGTCATCTTTGGAGGTAGCAGGAATGATCAGGAGAATAAAAGCATCTGGGGCAATGTGGGGCTGTCCAATGCTCCTTAATGGTGGATGATGCTGGAGCCCAGACAGCCCCATGCTCAGTGCTTCAGTACTTCTACATAGCTGGGGCAAGGGAGGCTTCACGCCTGCCCGGTGCAGCCAGGGAATGCCTGTGGCCAGCATCAGCCTTATCCCAATGGAAAGCTGAGCTCTGCCACGTCACCAGATCCGGCAGAATCAATACGAGGGTCTGTTCCAGAGCTCCAGTGTTTGAAAGGACAGCATCAATGAAGTGGGGAGAGCCGGGTACTCCCTGCACCAGCACAGTGCAGAGAAATATTGAAGTACTCACATATAAACTGTGCTTTCAAGTATTTTTGACAAGGGGACTAATTAAATCTTAATTGACACTGCACTAATTAGCTTCTTAATTACATGGAACCACATAATTAGCAGCACACTCTTTGCTAATTGTTAATTAGGAAAACCAGGCTTCCCCCTATCCCCCTCCTCATCCCTCCCATCCTGTGGTAGCTTTTAGCTAAAGAGCCTCTGATGGGAGGAGAAGAAGAAGGTGGAGACAGTGCAGCCTGGTGCAGAGGGGTGGTTGGGCTCCCAGTACATGGCACTGGGGTGGTGTTTGGCTCCCGGCAGGGGTTTGGGCAGAGGGGACAGGGATATAGGGATATGGAGGTGAGTGGGTTCCTCGATAGGGGCTGTTCATGGTAACGTGTTGGTGATGCAGCTCATGTTCTGGACTGGCTTGTGACCCCTTCCCCATGGCCAGGTGCTTAACTTTCCCCAAAGAGATGTTTTTTCTCCTTCAGATGTGTCTGTCCACTTGCTCCCTTTATTCCCTTGGTTTTCTCATGGTTTTCCTGCCTTGCTTCATCTCTCCTGGCAGGCAGTGGGAGCATCTCATTGCTGGGGCAGCAAAGTTTTCCCTTAAATGGGTCTTTGCTCCAGGGTGGATTTTCATACCTCATCCCTCTGTGTGTGCAATGGGCATTGTAGAGCTTGGGGCTGGTGGGTTTGTGCCAGCGTTAGCCTGGTTTAAGCTCACCACCTGGTTTTGGTAGAGGAATTGCTTTGGATTTGGCCATGTGGGAACAGGGCTGCTACGTTCCAACCTTTGCACCAGCCCTGGTGCCCTAAAATCTTCTGATCCAGTAGGATCACAGCCACAGGGTGATGCTCCATAACATGGCCTAGCATCTACCACCTTCCCTGCATCTCCCAGCCCCAAAAGCTGCTCCAGCAGCCGTCTTGCTTGCATCCTTACAGTGGGACAAAGCCAAACCCCCAAAGTTGGGGTTTTTCAGGTCTCTTCTCTCTTTTTATTTTCTAATTAATAATTATTATTTCTTTAATAGTGCAGTTTTCCACTAACAGCTGCCATGGAGCTCATCTTTCCCAAGAACCTGATGGAGCGGGATGTGGAGCTGGGAGCTTGCAGCCCCTGTTTATGGGGAAAAGAAAACATCCCTGATTTCACCGAGGGGAAAAGAAGAGGAAAAGAAAAGAAAAAAAAGGAAAGAAAGAAGAGGTGAGAAAATTGTTCACATTTGACAAATCTTTCTAATTAGGGGCTAATTATGTCCTCAGATTCCTAATTGGGATTCCGGCAGGTTTTCAGGCTTGTAGGGTAATTACAGGCTCGTAATTCTATTAAGATGGAAATTTGGGAGAAATACCTTATCATAACATTTAGATTTTGCCATCTGTGTTGACGGGCTGCAGCTCGGGTGGGAAGGGGCTGTCACCTCCCCGCTTGGAGCCTGATCCTCACCCGGCATCACTGCGGGCAGAGTGGGGTGAAATGGGAATGGGGAGATCCGAGCATCATTGTGGTCCCTGGGAGCTTGTTGAGGGTCCTGGGATGTGTAAGTGAAGATCCCTGGTGTTGTGTTGGGCAGGCAGGATGGCTGACCTGAGGTCCATCAATGTCCCATCCATTGCCACTGATGCCACAGCAATCACTCTCCATCTTCCTCCCAACCCAGAGCTCCCTTAGATTCCAGTCAGCCCTGTTTTTATTTGCACCAAATTCACCTGGGTGCAAAAAAAGGGGAGAAATAATGGATGTGAAGTCCCTTCTGCAGCACCCAGGCAGTGTAAAGGGGCTCAGAGCATCTGTGGGACATACTGGAGTTGGTCGGGTTGTGCCATGGGGCAGAGGTGACCGTGTGCTGGGAAGTCCCTTTTTGGTTTGGCAGCCAAAATGAGGATGATGGGGAAAAGCCAAAACCTGAGTCCACCAGAATGCTCTATTTAACCTCAGCCAAGGCATTTTGTGCCAGTTATCTTGGCTGTCAAAAAGCAAGGTGAGCTCCACAGCCCCTTCCCCTTCCAATGCAGGAGGAAAACCGCATTATCTAACAGCAGAAACCCCACTGATGTATTTTGTTTCAATAACTGCAGGATTTTTTCCCTCTTTTCTCTGTTATATTTCATGCAGAGTCTGTTTGACTGGGCTCAGGTTGACAAATGGCTTCAGCTGCAGCAGAAGCACCCGTTGCTCTGAGGGGTGTGCTGAGCAAACCACTGATGCCTGCAACAGGGGCATTGTCTGGAGTCATCAGGGACCTTGTGAACAACCCCAAATCCCAACTAAATCCGGCAAATCCTGCTTGGACACAATTTCTCAAAGGGAAATTCTCACCCTTCTCCCAAAATCCAAGTGCAGAGTGGCTACGCTCATGCTTATGCCTGAGACACTCCTGCCCCCATCCCCGCTGCAGTGAAGCCCCCATGATGGATGCTATGATTTGGGGTTCCCCAGATCACTAATGGTAGTATTTTTCCTCTTGGCAAATGAAACCAGCTATGGGTGATCATAGAAGTCCATGTTACTGAGTGGGTCCATGAGTCCATGTTACTGAGTGGGAGTGCAGCAGCTTCTACATCTGCAAATGTGTAACATCACTAAATAAGAATAAGGGGTAAAAGTGAAGGGTGATGGTGTTGGCCCTGGGATGGTAGGAAAGTGTTGGCTTGCTGGGAAGCCCCTTGGCTTTACTGCTACAGGCTGTGGTGGGAGATGTGACTTGTTATTCATAGAATCGTTTGGGTTGGAAGGGAGCTTAAAGCCCACCCAGTTCCAGCCCCTGCCATAGGCAGGGACACCTTCCACTGGATCAGGTTGCTCCAAGCCTGGTGCCACCCCCCTATCATGGGGACACAGCAAAATGTCTTATGAATGGCCCAAGGGATCAAATGGAGGCATTGATTATTTTGGTGGGATGAGTGGGGAAATGGAAGCACGGAAGGTTAAAGGAACATCCCTGGAATGCTTTGAGAGATTTGATGTTGCTAACTCCAGCTCTTGGGTTGCAGCAGGAGCCAGAGCATCATCCGATGGGAGGGAGGAGACCTGAGAGAGAAGCCACACAGGAAAAACATGCTGGATTTCCATTGTGTTCCCCAAAAGGAGTTCCCCAAATCTTACAGGTGCCAAGGAACTTCCCAGTGGCTCTTTCAGCATCTCCAGGTATCCCTTGACTGCTGGGCAAGGACATTGTTCCTTTTGGGGACACAGAGGCTGGAGGGGAGCAGCAGGGGCCAGGGGTCACCCAGGAGCAGCCCCTGCTGCTGCGTAATTGGTTTCCTATTAATCTGCCTTTTTATTATTATTATTATTGTTATTATTATTAAACATCTCTCTTCTCCCAAATCATCTCAGAGCCGTGGCGAGGTCCCTGGTAATAGCTCCATAAATTTCAGCCATAAAAAGTAATGGAGGGAGACAAATGAGATAATTAGGAATAAATCTTGGCGAGGTCTCTATTCATCAACATCCCCCAGAACTGGCCAATATTCCAAATCATTAACAAAGCCCGTAATTAACAAAGAGCCAAGGCTTCCAACATTAATAAAGCTCGCTCAACTCTATATTATCAGGTAGCGGCTGACGAATCAGCCCTGGTAATATTATGGCCTTTGTTAAAGATCTTTCTTTCTCTTTTTGTAAAGCTAAAAACTCTGTGTCATTTCGTTTTCCCCCCTCTTCTTCTGCTCAATTTTAATTAGATTTTGCACATGCATCTGTAGAGGGCAAGTGAGGGGATAAAGGGACAGGGTTCTTTCTTTTATATTTGGGGATACTGGCAAACGAACAACCTGATTGAGTTTTCTTTCATTAGTTTTTCATCTTTCTCACTCTTTCTATTTATTGCTTCACACTCAGATGGTTTCTGGGGATGCTGAGGAGTTTGTCTGTTCCCTGCCCACCTGGGCATGGCGGGACACTCACCTATATGCCACCCATGTCCTCTGCCCTGGCACTAGATGTCCAGGTAACTTAAAGAACCATCCCAAGGTGGGACAGCTACAGAGCAGCTGCATCACAGAAGCTCCTCTTTAACCCTAAATGCACATAGGTTAATGTCCCATCAGCAAACGTATTGGTGCAAATGGGGATATCCCAAGATCTGATAGGGAAAAGGAAGACGGTTGGGAAGGATGGATAACTCTGTGCTTTGGGCTTGCACCCTCAGGGTTGGGCTGGACCCTAGGAAGCCTGCCCTTACCTCCAGCACTGGACTACATCCACACGGCTACAACATCTTCCTGAAACCTCATCATCAGCCACTGTCACAAGTCAAATACAGAGGGATGAAGCTACTGCTGGGCATCTGTTGGCATCATATCAGGTACTGTTGGACACAATAGCCCTGGGAAAGGAGAACACAAAGGCTTGGTATGGGGCTCAGGCCATATCTGAAGGCCATGCAGGAGGAAAGGTAGAAAAATGGGTCTGTGGCTCAGCAAAACTGTCTACATGGGTAAAAAGAATGACCAGCCCCCTCCAATTTGGCTTCTCTGTCACCAACTGGGAGGGGAGCCCCAAGGAGGCTGTGCCAGCACCCACAGGCACAGGATGCCTACTCCCAGGAGAAAAAGTAATGAGATTCTATGCTGTTTCCTGGAGTTTCCTTCAGGGTTTAAGTGAGAATTAATCATGGGGTGCAACACTATTGTGGAAGGGGATTTCGTTCTGTCTCTGTCGCATGCAATTTTGATGATGCTGTGTTGAGCCATCCTCAGTAAGAGCCTTTCTGGGACATGAAATAGTTCAGACAATTAAAAAAACCCCTTTATTGAAAAAAACTCGATGTAAACATTAAACTGAGGGGACATAAACCACAACAGGGAACAGCTCTAACTTTATGGGATGCTGCTGTGTGGATGCTACATGCTCTCAGCAAGCACAGAGAGGGGACTGAGCCCCACCAAGCAGCCTCCTGCAAGGCTGCTCAAAGCTTTTAAAGCAGAAAACTACTTACAGAGCTATTTGAGTGTTATGGCCACAACAGCTCCCATTCACAACCAAGAAATGCTACCTGAGATTGAGATATTTGTGTCTATTCCTCCATGGGAAGTGTTTGAAGCAGAGACTGCTTAGGGGTGCAAAGGCTGGTCCTGCAGCCTGGTTCTGGATGGGGATGCGGGGAAGGGGCTTCTCCCAGCCCCGACGCCATCCCTGTGGAGCTGGGAGCCTGGGAATTTGGGTACCAGGGTGATGAGTGGCCAGACTTGCTCTGCACACCAGGCAATTGTAATAATGGTAGCTGCAGTGTGCGCTGGGCTGTCCTTACTGGAGGACAGTGAGTGGAGCCCCAAATATCTATTGCCTTGGAAGCCCTGGGATCAAGCTAACTGGGCAAAATAGCCCCTGGGTAGGGTGTGAGAGGCCATAGGGAACTCTCTGACCTTTCCAAAGGGTGAAAGCTTATAAGGAAGAGCAGTGGCAGCAGCCACCATAGGAACCTCACCATCACCAAACCCCAGCACAACCTCCAGAAAGCAGTTTGTTTTCTCTTAAATGCTCCAGGGAGCCCTGAGACTTGGAGAGGGGCAAAACATGGCTGGGAAGGAAAGGCTGCAGACACAAACAGGGGGATTTCGCCCCAAAATCACAGAGGCCCACTGCCTTTTCAGCACAGCCCACACGAAGGGAGGAAAGCAGTCAGACCTAAGCATCCCATTTGCTGCCAATGCACCCTCTGACAGCTCTTTTAATGCTTTTTACAATGATTTCTTGTTTGCTTGGGGCTTTTAGACTAGAAACTGCTTCAGATAGAGTTGTGCAGAAGCTTTGCTGCTGCAATGGGCATCTTTGGCTGTTGCTCAGAGGTGCAGACGCTGAGCACTTCTACGATAAAAATGGGATCCTTGCCTCTTGGTTTCCCACTCGAGGAACAAAAAAGAGGCTCAAGGACAGATTATTGTCCATCAGGCAACCGGGCCCAGTGCGAGCGTGGTGGGGAGGCGGAGATTCCCGAGCATCCCTTCACTAGAGGGCAGCAGCATGCCAATAAAATTGCCTTAAATCGCTGCAATTTTGGATTAGCCCACTGGGAGCATCCAAAGAACTTCAAACCTTGGGGAATCTGGTGCGCGATGCTCCTACGCGCGGGACAGGGCTCGGGAAGCCAAAGCGCCCTTGGGAGAGCGGCCAGGCTGGGTGCGAAGGGCTCCAGGATGCAGGAGGGAGCTGGTGGCTTCCAACATCTGGAATCCATTTCTGAGCAGCTTCACTGCCCTGCGGATGTGTGGCAAAGGGAGAGCAGGTTCCTGGGAGCACAACTGGGAAGGCAGCAGCACTGGGGTACCCCCGACATTCACTTTATTGCAGGGAGATAAAAGGTGGCTGGAAGGCCACCAGCTCTGAGCAGCGTTTGTGTTCCAAGAGCTCTCTCCATGCTGCCAAAACCCTGAGTGAAATAACCCAGCCAGACACATCAGATACACATCATCCCTTTGCAGCAGGGGCATCCAAGCAGGCAGAGACACTGCAGTGCAGGCACCCAGCAATGGTGATGATTCAGCACACTTTAAAGAGCCTTAAATAAAGAAAACCCTTCATTGCCCATCGCCAGGAGCAGGCTCAGGCACAAATGAGCTTGGAAGTCAATGGGGCTGGGGTGGAAATGGAGCTTGGACGCTGCTGGCAGCCACCAGCATCCCTCCAGCATCAGTAGCGCCAGCAAATAATGAACATCAAATGGCAGCGCAGGGGGTGGCTCCTGGATTGCTGAGGGGCTGCTGAGCTCTGGCAATGGGCAGGAGGTTCAGTTTTCCACGGGAAACCCAGCCCAGAGCAGCCCAGTGCTGAGGGGAAACCCACCTACAGGGAAATGAACCCCAGAGCCTGCAACAGCAGTGCAATGCAGAGAGTACCACTGGGGCCAGTATAGAGATATAGAGAAACGAATGGTCAGAAGTATCTATCTCTGTCTATCTATCTGTCTATATGTAGTATGTGTGTCACTATCTATATATGCACACATATGTGTGTGTATGTACATATACATGTGTATATACATGCAGCCAATATGTACATACATATGTACATACAGTATGTATATATGCATTTCTACAGTCAGACTATAGCACACAGAGGAGTCTGTCTCACACACACACGCAGAGGAAATAGGAGTGCTTTGGTCACGCTGTATTTGTGCACAGAGGGGAGCAGGCTGGGTGCGAGCAGGAGCCCATAGGAGGCCCAGACTGTAAATAGGAATGAATTAATGCCTGGGAGGTGAGTGTCTGTTTGCCCTGTCCCGCACGTGTGCACAACCTGGGCCAACTTTCCCTACGGAGCAGGGACGAGCGCTTTGGAATGAAAAGGCAAACGGTGCCACTTTTTTCACTCTATAACTCACGGGGGCTGCTCAGCGCTTTTCTGTGTGGGGTTAAAGGTAGGGCTGGATTTTTCTCCCAAAATATTCCTGTTAATGGCTTTCAAATGTTGGCATCCCTGGCGGGTGCATGAGCGTATGTGTGTGTGTTGGCTGCTGGCGCTATCTCACGCACAGCAAACTCCCCAGCTCCCAGATATTTAAGCTCACTCCATCTCCTCTCCAGTTTCAGCTGCATTTTTAAAGCAAACAACTCCCACCGACTGCAGCAGGAAATCACTATTTGGGTTTATGAGGCACCTCTTCCTGACGAGCCGCATGGAAAAGGCGCTGCCTGCTCTGCAAGGTAGGTATCCCTGTGCTGATGGGGTGGATCAGCCCTTGGTGTTGCACACCAGCCCTTGGCATTGCGCACCAGCTTTTGACATCATGCACCAGCCTCAGCATCGTGTGCCCAAGAGGGATGAGGTGACACTTGAAAGACACTCATGCAATGGCTTTTGTTAGCAGGAAAAAAGGAGATTCTTGAGCTGATGGGGTTCAAGATGGGTTTGGGGTTGGAATTAGATGATCTTGAGGTGTTTTCCAACCCTAACCATTATATGGTGCAATGATTCTAGATCAGCCTTATGGATGAAACACATAAAGGTGCTGAAGGCATAGGAAATGTTACTAAACCCAACATGAAGTCACTCATTTTTCTTAGTGATGTTTCCTGGTTCAGGGCCCTGCTCAGCACACACAGAGGGCCCAGAACCCAGTGTGAGGCTCATTGGGTGTAATTAACCCTGGTAACGGTGACGTATGGAAGCACAGTGCTGCTGGGCCAGGATCTGGCTTTCCCATGCCCCAGCCCAGGCGTGCCCGAGCTGTGCCTTCCCCAGGCAGCTGGACCACACACTGAGGCCACCATCAACCTCTCTGAAGAGGTTGATTCTCCCTCTTGTTTTCCTAACCTCTCCGATGCTGGAAAAGTCATCTGCTCCCCACATAACTCAATCGACCTGCTCTTTCCAGCCTGGAGTCCCAGCACCACTTGGGATGCAGAGCCCCCTTTATCTGGAGCCCAGAGTGATGCTGAGCTCCAGGATGTGCTTGGGCAAGGGAAAATGCCCACTGAGGCAAGATGGGGTCCATGGTCTCCTACTCAAGCTGGGCTTCCACCTTGTTTCTCTGCCTTTGGGTAGGAGGCTGAAGGGTTGCATTGAGTGGTGGTCCCTGGATATATGTGCCTATGAGTATATACAGATTGTCCTGCGCATCCTGGCTTTACCCCTTGTTGTGTCACTTGGGTCTCGGTGTCTCTTTAGGGGCAAAGCCCTCTCTGCTCAGGTCTCTCTGCTCCTCCCCAGGAGAGGGTTAATCCGAGCGTTCCTGCATTTTCCTCCTCCAACTTGGTAGCAAGGCAGAGCAGGGATCTATGGTCTTTGCTTGGGTCCCAGCCTCCGAGGCTGGCTGGAGGAGCCGGCGCTTTCAGGCACGTTGCCGTTTGGCAGGAAAACCCTCCTGCATTTGCCAACTGTGCACGGCTTCAGCTACAGCCACGCTCAGGCAGCTCCTGCACCCCCTCCCCATGGGACACCAGAACTTTCTGTGTAATCTCTGCTGGCGACAGCAGCTCTGAGCTGCTCCCTCATCCCACTCCTCACCAGCTCCTGCCAAAGCCCCCTCTGCATGGAGCAGATGGGCTCATGTATGGGCCGGCAGCATCCCCGTTGCTGGGATGCGGGTCCCTCAGATCAGGGCCCTTCTGCCTAGAGCAGAAGCTGGGGTGGATTTTTCCTTCCTTGACTCTAAGGTTTTCCCTCCCTGTCTCTTGTGCAGATAGCTTAAAGCCACCTTGCAGAACAGCTCTAAGACACAAGGGACCCACTCTGGGCGCCTGTGCTGCTCACGGTCGGGGTCAAAGACAAAATCAGCCTGGACCAGGTAATATCAGACATGGAGGAGTGGGAAAAATGATGCCTATGGCCTCAAGCTGGTTTCTGGGGAAGGGTGAAAGCAAGGCGAGGAGCTGGTGGACCTGAAATGTTAATTCCTTCCAGCTGCTGTCAGGCTGGCAGGTTCTCAAAGGAAGTTTAATAGGCTGCAGTTGTCTCCCCTCGGCCCGTCCCCCATCGCAGCCCAGCAGACCCTGGGATTACACGAGCCGCTGTGTCTTCCAAGGCTTGCGTTTAGCTTTTCCCTTTGGCTCTGGAAGTGTTTTCTTGTGTGTGTGCACACATGCACGTGTGCAATGGTTTTCTCTTCCCCTCCATCTCCAGCAAACCCTGCCCCTTGGATTGCACTGAATTAGAGGGGACCATCGGGGTTGTATGGGGCTGGGGCAGGGGACTGCATCGGCAGGGAGGAGGAGGAGGAGAAGAAGGAGCCAGCTCCATGGGCCTCCTTGCTGGAGCGCACCCCAGTCTGCCGTGTGAACTGGGAGGAAACAGGATGAAGAAAGTATTTGGAGTGGAAAATAAAAATCCTCTCTCTCACTTTATTGATCGTGATTGTGGACAGAAATAGCTCAGGCTGTTGAAAGCGTTCCCCGCTGGAAGAACAGAGGCTGCTCGAACGTGGGGCTCATCCCATACAGCATCCTCCAGCAGCAAGAGGTGCCCAGACACCTCCTGGTGATGGGGCTGAGCCAGCCCTGGAGCTGGAGGGCTCCTCACCTGCCCACCACGGCTCCCGCATAGTTTCCAAGCCCTGTGTTGTACATCTTGCTGGCTACATCCCTAGACACGCTCAGCATGGGAGCCCGGCAGCACAGCCCCAGGAATGTGCAGCCCTGGCAGGCCATTAGCAATGAGGCAATAAGTCATTAATACACTCAATGCCCCATCCATAATTAATTGCATTGGACAACTGGGCTCATGCACTGCCTACCTGGGCAGGTAGATGTGTGTCACTCCTGGGGGACCCCACCACTACAGAGCAGGGCTAGTTTAGCTGGCTGGTCCTTTTAATGGATTTTAGCCTGCTTCATGGAATTGTTTCACTTAAAACAGCAAATAAGGGAAGTAAGGGCCCAGTGTGCCCAGTAAAGCCCAGGCTGTGGGGCCAGCGTCCGCATGGGCAAGGTGCTATAGCTCCCAGCTCTGAGAGGACCATAAAAAGCAAGTGCTGGCAGGAGAGTAATTAGTTAAAACCCAGCACATATGTTGTTAATTAATTCCTAGGCAGGAGGGTTTAACTATTGCCTTCCTCAGTGGGTTGCAAGGTGGATGGCCAGCATCAGCTTGCATCCAGAGGAAGGCTTGAACTTTGATTTTCAAGCCCTTTCCAGGGACTCAAGTTGCTCTGGTCCATCATTCCGTACACTGCTCTGTCATTCCCTGCTCTGGTCCATCATTCCCACATCCCAGAACCACCACTCTGCAAGGCTGAGCTGGACTTTTGGGTAGCTCTGCACAGGCAGCTGCTGGTTGAGTTTTTGTTAGAAGCAGCCTAAAGTACATTCGTAGGCGTGAGTATCACACACATCCAGCAGCGCAGCGTGTGAAGAGCCCAGCTCTGGTCCCTGTCTCCCCCTTACCCATGAGTTTCAAGCTGCTGGGTGTTTGGGGGGTTGTGTGACCCCCTTCCCATGCACACTGGGACACAAGCACAAACAGCACAGCACAGCCAGCTCGCAGGGCCCCTCCTGCACAGGGAAGCTGGGAATCTGTTCCCCATTAAGCAACTCCAGCATCGCTCCTCATTGTGGCTGGTGGGAAGAGCAGCCCTGCCAGCTCCAGCCTCCCTAATTAGCAGCACAAGTGAGGCCAGGCTGGGGAAGGCCAGCGCCTCCATCCCTCCTTGCCAAGGATGCAAACACTTTGGAGCAGAGCCTGTGGAAAAGCTCCCACTGACCCCGTGAGTGCCTGATGGGGCCCTGGTCCCGTCCATCCTGGGATGGGCAGTGATGGGCATCCCACCCCAGAGGCTAAACATCCTGATCCACCACTCCACCAGGCACAGGGGGGACGAAGGCTGCCTGCACAGCCTCCTCCTCTCCATGCACTGCTCCAAGTGCCTTTAGCTCACCACTAAAAATAGGATCCAGGGCTGTGCAGCAGCACCGGAGGGCAGGCAGCCCAGAGCCCAACCGGCCCCTGTCACCGTGACCAACTGACCCATTTGGCCTCAGTTTTGAGGTATTTTTCCCTCCTTGTTCAACTTCAGCCCAGGCAGCAGCCTTGCTGGGAGCCAAGGCTATGGTGGGAGGGACACGGTCCCTTACCTGCATGGCACAGTTGGTCTCACATGCAGGGCTGGAAGGCAGCAGGAGCACTGAGGCCATCCAAATTCCAAAGGATCCTGCAGCCAGAAGTTTGAATCATTTATTTCTCCTATAGGGATGCCCTGGCCCTGGGGATGGAGCAGCTCCTCTGGCTGCAGGGGATGTGGTGCAGCAGTTTGGCCTAGGGCTATAGGAGCAGAGCAGAACCTGGACCTGCTCCCCATTGAAGGACAGGGGTCCTCTTACATTTCCCAAAGCAGAAACACCCCGGGGCTGTCACTGAGCTGTCCCATGCATGTCCCTAAAGCCAAAGGAGCCCTGCAGCCTCTCCCCTGCCTGAAGCTGGGATCAGGATGCTGGGTGTAAGCACAGGGATGGAGGACACATGGTGCAGCTGCCGAGCATGTGATGGGGCAGCCGCTGGGCAGAAATGAAGAAAGACCTTTATTTACAGTAACAAACAAGGGGGATGAAATAAACCACTGACACTTCCCTCCCCTTCTCCCCAGCCCTTCAATGGGGCCTTTCCCGCACCCTTCCAGCCACCAGCCCTGGCCCTTGGCTGTCCAGATGCAACCAACAAGTGCTGGGGGTCACTCAGCACCAACCAAACCCCCTTGTCCCAGCCCCCCCAGGACACAGCAGCATCTCAGCATGGCTCCAGGATCTCCCCAAGGGCCCAGCTGCAGGGATCAGCAAAGGAGAAGCTGCTGTTGATGGGGAGCAGATGGAGTGCATTGCACTTGGCTGCAATCTTGGCACCAAGGAGGGCCAGGGGCTGGCAGGATGCGTCCAATGGCACCGAGTCCACAGCCTGGCCATGGGCATTCAGCATCTCCTGGTGCCTGGTGGGGAGCAAGGCTCTGACCTGGAGGTGTCCCTGTGGGGGGGGATGCTCCATGCCACCCCATGTAGCACACCCAGAGCACTGTCCTGGGCTAGCCCCGGGTGGTGGCAGCAGGACACAGTGTCCCCAGTGCCAGGGCTCTATAGTGTGCGTGCTCCTGTCTTGGCTCAGGTGGCAGGAGGCTCCATTGATCCTCATGAACCAGCCCAGTGCAGGGAAGAGGTAGAGCGTGATGGGACGCTGGCCAACCCCAGAGCCCCCGTGGCCCTATGGATTCACCCTTCCCTAGGCAGGACCCGAGCCCGGCTCACCAGCTCCGAGGATGAGGTTTGCAAGGGGGGTACCGCTCTCCTCCATCACTCAGCAATTCACACCGGCGCAGGGAGCGAATGGGACCCTCCTTGGCCGCTAAAGGAGAGCCCAGGAAGGGACCAACTCCTGTTCCCTCCCCGGCGGGTGCAGCGCCTCAGGAGGAGAAGCAGAGCCCACAGCACTCCATGCAGATCTCCAGGCAGTCGGCAGACTCGCAGCAGGCGTCGATGATGCCGCAGTCCATGTCGCAGGGCAGATCGCAGTCCGCGCACTCGCCCGAGTTGCAGCAGCAGCAGCAGATGCAGGAGTCCTCGGAGGTGCAGGAGCCGCACGTGGCGCAGTCCAGCACGATGTTGCAGAGGGTCAGGAACTCGCAGAAGAGGCAGGAGAGGATGCAGTGGACACAGCAGTCTGCAAAGGAAGGGACGGAGAGGGAGCAGGGGGGACGGGAAGGGGATGCAGCATCCAGCATAGTGGATGCTCAGCTCTGTAAGGGTGGAAATCCTCCATCAGGAATTAATGGAAGGGATGGGGAAGAGGGGCTGGGAAGCAGGCAGTGCTCCAGGGTCCTCCCGCAACATCCACGGACTTGCCCGGACTCCAAGGCAGACCAGCTCTGGAGGACATGAGATGACCCTGCTCTGCAGAAGGCTGCCAGGAGGGCAGCTCCAGGGATCCCAGTGGGATGGAGGGATGCTTCATGAGACATCCCAAAAGGGATGCAAGGACAGAAGAGAAAGAACATCTGTAAAGCCCCCTACCCCACGCTGGGGAAAGCTGGTACCTTCTTGTGCCTCAATAGGGATGTGAGAAGAGGCAGACTTGGAGCTGCCCTTGCTCTTCTTGCTGCTCTGGCTGTTGATGGAGTGGTGCGACTGCAGCTTTCGGTGAGGCTTCTGGGCGCTGGGCAAGGGACGGAAGATCCCGTTCCCGCTCTCCCCGTTGGCACCGCCTGGATCTGGCCCCCGTCCAGCACCGTTCTGCAGCAGGCGGGTGCTGGGGGGCTGCGAGGCTGCTCGTACCTGGGGCTGGCCTGGGGGGAGAAAAGGATGTTACCCCCAGGCCCCTGCAGTGCTTCATGTGCCTGGTCCCCTGCCATGGCTGGGAAGAAGTGATGCTGACAGATGCATGGTCCAAGGAGATGGAGATGGAGTAGGAGATGCAGAAGAGGTGGCTGGAGGGTAGGAGGCAGAGGCTTCAGAGAGAGGAAGGGATGAAAAAAGAGCAGGAGATGAAGACTTGTTGTGAAGGACATGCTGCAACTGCCAAAACTCAGCAGATGACTTGCAGGAGGTCTCCCGGGGTCCAAGCACTGCTGGAGCCTGGGAGGGATGAAGCGGGAGGGATGAAGCCACTGAGGCCAACCAGAGTGGGCACAGAGGCACATCAAGGCACACTCGCCTTGTGCTGAGTGGGTAAGTGAAGAGCCTGTGGCTGCTTCCAGCTGAGAGCCACCCCTGTGGCCAAGCCACCGCGCCACAAGCCCTGGGCACTGCGCTGCTGGATTCAGCTCCTGGCTGTCCCCATCACCCGCATGCAGCCAGGGAAGATGAAGCACCACCAGAGAGCCAGGCTACTCCTTTCCCCAGCACTGCGTGAATTGGCCACTTCACTAAAGGTCTCCCCAGCCTCTGGCTGAACTTCTCTGAAGAGGAGGAAAATAACCATCTGCAGCCTCCATGCCTCCCTCCAGCCCTGTCGCTGCAGTGGCCTTCTCCCTGCATCCGAGCGATGGAGAGCACCAAGAACCCAGCACTAGGAGGGGGCTTCAGCATCCAACCCCTGGGCAGCACCACCAATGGAAGCCACAAGTAAAACCTCTCTTGATGGTGCTTTGGCCAAACTTTGCTGCTCCTTTCCCGCAGCAGTAAACAAGGGATGATTCAGGCTGGAGGCTCGAGGGCAAAGGCACCTCCAGCTGCTGGGAACAGGAGCTGATTTCTGGGCAAGGGTGGCCATGGGGCACGGGGGGGTGGAAGGAACACAGACAGTCCCTTGCTGGTGAAAATAGAATAGATGGAGGTTAAGAAAACACAAATGCCTGCACCCAGCGCCCGGCTGTGCCAGACCCAGCGGGGCTCCGACCGCGGAGGAAGGTTTAACCGGGTGCCTGGGGGAAACGAGTGCGCTGGGAAAGGGGCTTAAAATAACAGGAGCTGAGTGGGAAGCGCAGGAGGGCAGAGAAGAGAAATGGAAACCAGGTCTTAGGTAAAATGGGACGTGTTCCCCCTAAAAAGAACCTCATGGAGTGTTGGCTTCCCATGGGTCCTACTCCAGTGCCCTCAGCCTGCCATGCCCAAGTGTGTGCACTGAACCAGGTTGGATGGGTGCCTTCCCAGAGCCACATGGGCAGGGTCTGAGCTCCCAGGGACACCCATTTGGTGTCTGATAGCACCAAATACCCTGCGGCTCCCAGCGCTGGTCTCTCCAGGGGGTGCAGCAGCACACAACACCCTTGCTTTGGCGTTCCCCATTTCGCTGCATTCCTCAAGTTAAATTGTTTGTGAATCACAATCATGCTCCGGCTCCAGTGAGTGGCAATGGAAGGCAGCCGATAATCCCCCCCTAAGGGAAAATAGCTTCCATTCTTTAGGACCACCTTCAGCTCACAGGAGCCCAAAGCTCTAAATAAGACATCTTCAACCCCAGCCTTAGGTGGAGCAGTAACACGGCTGGCAGGGCAGGAGGGGGGGACTAGCCCACCCAATGGCTCCCATCGTATCCACCCACCCAGCACCAGGGTGGGAAGCCAGGGTGAATGCCCATGCCTTTGGTCTTCAACAACCAAACCCCTCCTGGACCTTCACTTTGTATTTCACACCCGAGGTGATGCTCTCAGCACAGTCCTAGTGCTGGGTCAGCTCAGGCCCCTATGGCAACATCACCAGGGCTCAATGGACAGACACCCGGACTGCAGCGGTCCTCACCCCGCTGGGACCCGCACCCTGGCTATCAGCTCTGCCCAAGGTTGCCTTCCCTTGGACAAACTGAACGTCGTGGCTGCCTGAGCAGAGCCTGAAACTCAACACTCAGAGCCCTAAACCCACAATCCCCACTTGGGATGCGCTCGAGCTGCTGGAGGACTGAGCTGTGGCAGGCTTCAACCAACAGCACTGAGCCCCAGGGGAGCTCATTCTGGCACCGCTGGTGACGGATGTGGCCCTACACCCGACAGCCCCTTGCTGCCAGCTCCCTCCTGACCCTGCATGAAAATGCCACCGTTACCCCCTTCACCTTCCCATGGGGGAGCCTGACTGTGCTCCCCACGTACTGCCAAAGCAGGGGATTTGCCTCCCACAAGTGATTGTGACCCCCCCATAGCAGCAGCAGGATGCACTGTGAGGAGCAGGTCACAAAGCAAGGGATGCCAGAGGTGACGTTCCATGAGGAGCTGAACCTCATTTCCCGGGAAGAGGGGACTTCTCTTGCACCCAGCACCCAATGCAAACCCAATGTCAGCCACGTTCCTGCCATGGGGTGGGCTGGGAGGGGGCTGTGTGGGGCTGCTCCACGCAGGGTGCAGCAGGCTGCAGCATGACTCAGAGGTGCAGAATGTCTGTGGGCAGCCGGCCCAGCTCCCAGATGCTCCGCAAGGGCTCCAGCTCTGGTGGAGGGAACGTGCACGCTCCTCGCTCCACATGCGCCAGGAGCGCCCAGATTTCACCGTCCCTTCCCCTTCCCACCCCACTCTTTGAAGTCTACAACCCCGTTCCCACCCTCCATCTTTCCTTTGGGAAGCATCCATTCACTTTACACCCTTTGGAAGGGAAAGCTGCACGCTCGCATCCAACAGAAGGGGAATGGTTCTGTGTATAAGGGGCAGCCTGGGAGCAAAACCCTCAGATCCAGGCAGGCGGCCAAGGAAAGGATGGACAGATCCAGGAGAGCCTGGCTCCAGCCTCCCACATCTGCCAGCTCTGCTTCCCTTCCCTGCAATGGGAAATAGAGCAAGGGGACCCTGGCTCCCACCTCTGCTCCCACCTCGGTATTTCTCACATCAGGACACAGCAGGTCTGGAGCAAACCCCAGTCCTTGGTGCATACAGTCCTGCCCCTACTCCTTCAGGCTTTGCACCACCTCACCCTTGCCCTGGGAATGCTGAAGCCAGGAGCTGTCCCAACAGGAGGCATCTCCCTTTGCTCCAGCAAACAGCTCCTGTGAGCACAGAGCCCGATCTTCTGGGAGCTCACCTCAATCCCGCTGTGGCTTTGGGGGATGCTCCATAGAGCAGCCAGTTCTTTCCCTCAGGGGTTGGTCCCTCTTCCCACCACAGCATCCCAGCAGGACCCCAACACAACCCTGAGCTCCTCCAGCTGCTCACCTTCATCCCCCTCCAGTTGGGTCCAAGAACGAGGGCAGGACTGTGGGATGTGCCCTTCACTTTCCCCAGCTCCAGGAGACTCAGGCTCACTTAAAGCCCATTGCTTTGATGTGGGGAAGAGCACAGTGAGGAGGAGATGGCTTCCCACCACAGCTCCTGCCTTTTTAATGAGCCTTATTACTAAATAGACAGCAGCACCCCAAAGCACAGGCACCCGGAGGTGTCTGGAGCTGCAAGGAGGGAACCACTCACATGTCACAGCTTCGGGAGTGCCTTTGAGCTCGGCCCGGGGACTCTTTGTTACGACTTTTCCAGACTCATCATCTTCCAGGGGCTTCTCCTTGGATGCCACAGGCCGGCCAGGCGGCCGGGGCTCTGCTGATGGTGTCACTGGCGTCTGCCTCGGTGATGGGCGCGAGGTCTCACCCACCTCTGCAAGAGAAACCAGCAAAGATCCCCGTCACCCCAACCCGCAGCGCATCCCCAACCTGCAGTGCATCCCCAACCCGCAGCGCATCCCCCACCCGCAGCGCATCCCCTGTGCCCCTGTGGCTTTTGAAGCCCAGAGTGCACAGTGAGGGCAAGAGCTGGAGGTTTGGGGCTTCATCATCCCACAGCCTTTCACCCAAAGGCAACATTTTGGCAGCACCCTCCCAAAATCCCTCCTGAGGTCCCACATTCCTTCTCTAAAAAGCCAGGGATCTGGTTACACAGCGGTTCAGGCTGGATTTTTTCATCCCTCCTTCCCATAAAAGAGTCTTCCTTGCAGGAACCAGCTCCCTCATGTTCCTGGTTGCTGCTTGCCCCTGTGCAAGCAAACCTCAAAACAAGAGATGTGCTATTCCCCACAGGGATAAACCCCAATGCCACACAACCCCACACAGAAACCCAGCAAGGAGAAGGCACAACCACCTCTCACAGAGCAAGCACTGCAGGCTGGAGCTGGCTGCCCCCCGTGGCAGGGGGTCTGTGGGGTGCTCAGTGCAATGCTAAGCTCCCCTACTTACCACAAGCCCCCTCCTCGCTGCCCCATCCTTCTCCCCAGCACCCGGAATAGCAACCGCTTGCACAACAGGGGCTGGACCACACTTTATATAAAGCTAAATTATAGCTTGGGCAAAGCAAGGGAGACCAAAGACCCGTAATTTCCCTGTCTATAACAAGAGGTTCTACACACAGGCAGGCAAGGGAGGGTAGGGGGAAGAGAGACCTCGGACACTTCATTATACTCAATATAACAAGAGCTTCTACAAGCAGGAGCCAGGGGGAAAGGCAGGCAGACCTCACACCTATAATTATAGGGGCTATAACAAGAGGCCCTACAAGGGAGGTGGAGGGCTCCATCCCCACCCCGGGGTCAGCAGGAGCCTGGACATGCTGCAGAAGGGCTGTAACCAGCCTGGAATGATGCTTGCTCTGCTTCCAGCTCTGCTACACCCCATACGCTCATCCAGCTGCCTCAGTTTCCCCGTAGGACCATCCCTTCTGTGCACCTTGTGACACTGATCCAGCTCGAGATCAGAACTGGGCTCTGCTGGGATTGAAATCTCATCCTGATACAGAGCCCTCTCACAGCCCTCTCAGGTGAGGTGAATTTGGGTCTCAATCAAGGGAAATGCAGCAGCTCCAGCTGGATTCTGCACAGCCCAAGCAGAAGGGGAGTACCCAGCCCCAGAAAGGTGAAAACTCATTCCCATTCCCCTGGAAAGCCCAGGGCGAAACAGGGAGGAGAGGAAAGTAGGCTGTCCTCCACCTATAGGTGTTTGCACACAGGCGTGGTGTACAGGTGAATAATAACCACATGCTTTGCATCCACGTCCTCTGTCATGTCCCAACCTGGACTGGCCTGAGTCAGACCTGAGGCATTTGGTGCCTGTTAGAGTAAAATGCAAACCTGGGGAGCTCTGGATGAAACCCTGAGTCAGGGGTACCCAGTGCAGGGCATGGCAGGGATCTGAGCCAATGGACATCGGTGTAGCTGGCAGCTGCTCTGGTTTAAGCTGTGAGATGCTCGGAGCATGCTCAGGGCTTGCACATCAACAGCCAAGACCACATCCCTTGCCCACTCCAGACCCACTCCCAAGGGGCAGAGGACAAGGAGGGTCTGTTCAGACCCTGAGCTCTGTGTGGAAGCACAGATGTATGGATGTCGAGCTGACTGCTAAGACAAGGCTCCGGTTTTGCCATGTCCACTTCGCACATATAATTACCCTGTGCAAGAGGTCTCACACACAACCGCAGCGATGCAGGGAGGAAGATGGCAATTAAATTAACTCCCACTGGAACAAGCTGGCCAGAAGAGAGACAAAAATAGACGGGAAAGAACTGTGGAGCAGTTGATCCTTCCCTGCCTTACACAGCCTGGCTTCCCGGCTGCTGCCTGGCCGTGAGGAGCAGACGGATGGCTCTGACCCCCAAGTGCACGACATCTCTTGGGAATGAGCTGGAGAAAGGCCATGTCTGACCTCGTGGTCAGATCCTGACCCAGGGCAGGGCTGGGAGCAGCTGGACACACATGGGCTCAGCACCAACTCTGCAGGGTCCAGGGACCAGAAACTTCCCAGGCACCTTACAACCCACAGGGAAAAGCACAAGGAAACGCTCATGCACTGGGTGTGCACAAGCACAGCAGCTCCCAAACATGCCTGCAAGACGCACCCAAGGAAGAGGCATCAATCCTGATGGCACCAGGAAAGACAGATGGGCACCTCATGCAGACCCTGACTGACAAATGATGCACAGCTCCACAAGGGTCCTGTGCAGATACCTCTGTCCCCTCAGCTGCATGCTCTCATCACCCCTCTGAATGCTTGCTTTGGGGCACAAAGCCCCCCAGAGAGGGTTTTCTGCTCCCCAAACCCCACTGAGCTGAGCAGAGAGGATGAGCTCTGTCCCCGCATTGTTGGGATCTGGCAGGGGGTCCCGTTTTCCTTCAGCTACCGGGGCAGGGACTGGCTTCTCCCCTTCCCTGCTCCCATCAGAACAAGACCAGGCTTGACCTAAATCTGATGGGTTTAAAACCAGTCACAAGCCCAGGCAAAATGCAGACAAATCCCTAAGGAAAGCTGGTCCCTGGGATGGGACATCCATCCCCTTTCCCGCCTGCACCCCTGGCCCCTTCCCAGCTGGGCAAAAGCTCACCCTGTGATGGAGAAACAGCCTGGGATGAGGGTCCAGGTCTCTGCTCCCCCATTCTGCACCACCTTTTGTGCAACACAGGGAGAAAGGAAGGTAACGTGGTGCAGGGAGAGGACGCACATGCTCATAGAACAGAGGTAATAATAAGGCATTTAAACACAACAAGCCAGGCTTCAGTAAATGACAGGGCTGCCGTGAGGTACAAAGATTAGGAAATCCGATAGACACTGTGGAACTCCTTTCTTTGCCTCCTGGTTGCCAAGCCCAGGAGATGCACGTGGGTCAGGCTCAGGTTTTCTGACTCTTCTCCCCATTTACAAAGTCCAAATCCACCCGTCATAAAAGCCCCAAGACATCCAAATCTAACACCATGGGTCACAATTCCTGCTGACTTGGAGAAGCTCAGGAGACTCTCCCATCCCCCCTTTTCTCTCCCATTAATCCCTCAGGAATGGCTGGTCAGGGACGAGATAACGTCAGATGGAGACAGCAACAGAGACAGTCCAGAGAGGCGTTTGCCATTAACAACACGCTACCTTGCAGCAACATTTAGTTTGGGAGCTTTCTAATCTGCTTTATGCAGATAAAACAAGTGTGTAATCTCTCCTGCTTTTCCTGTACACGCTGCCTGGCCCAACCAGGTGCCTGTCTGACCTATTCCAGGGATATTTTAGAGCTTGATGAAGTGGTTTCAAGTGCAGAAGAGACAGCACTGAGGCAAGTCCTTCCAATCCCACGAGCCAGGCTGGAGGAGAGGAAAGCAAAGTTCTGGTTTCAAGGTTTGCTCAACTGGGAAGAATCCCAATGGCTTATTTACATTCAGTCTGAACTTAATGCACTGAAGCCTTTTCAGACCCTAGGATATGCAGGGAAAGGAAAAGGAGGGAGGGAGGAGAAGGAGACGTGCCCAGGGATGGATCCCACCCAGAGAGTTTGCTCCTGTGTCCCTTTGCTCACCTGGGCAAAGCTCTGGATAAACAGCTCAGTCCTGGGACAATGAGGAATCCAGTCAAAAAAGTAATGGTTTCTATGAAAAGTCACTTCCTAAATGCAACAAAGCAAAACAAAGCCAAAAACCCACAAAACCCCAAATAGCTGCCAGCCTGGGAGTTGTTGTTATTTGTTATTTATAGCCCTTGGGTGGGTAGGAAGAGAGGAATTTTGGGCCAGGCAGGCAGGCCAGGACCAGCATCTACCCAGACCATCCGCATCTGACCTCAGCTGAAAGCTCCTCCAGGTTTAAAACCCTCAACTCCAGGTTTGGAGCATAGACCCCAATCCAAGGTGTCCCTACAGACCCCGTCACCCAGAGGTCCTCATTGACCCATTGGCTCCTACCTAGGAGGCACAAACCAACCTTTATGAAGAACTGCTCCTACCTGAGAGCAAGAACATCAGGATGGTGGGATAACCTTTGAGAAGGGGGTTCAGGGACCAGGTTTGTCCCTCCAGCTGCCAGGCCAGCCCATCTCCCAGCATCAGGCCTGGGCTCTGCCTAACCCAAAGAGCAACATCTAACAACCCAAATGCACCACACAGTCGAGGAATGGAGAAAAATGATGGGGAAAAACAAAGGGTCAAGGAGCCAGACTGGGGTTAAACCAACTTCCATGGGCTTTTTGAGGAGCACTGTGCTAGCTCGGTGCTCCCCAGTGCCACGGGTTTCTGACATGGATGAAGGATGCCACCGGAGATGCTACAACATCCCAAGTGTCCTTAAGAACAAGCAATTATCCTCGAAGCCTAGAAAGTGGCTAACGTGATGCCTATCAGATCTAAGGAGATTCTGGGAATTACAGAGCGAGGTGCCACACTGCTGTGCTGGAGAAAATTATGGAGAGTCTAATTAAGGACCATGGCAGTGCAGTAATTGTGTAACCTTACGGGTTAAACCAGCGCCGGTTCTGCCAGGGAGAATGTGTCTTTCCAACCTGCTTATAGAGTCCTTAGGAAAAGTTAATTGAAGAGCAGATAAATGTGAGCTGTGGCCATTGTGATTAACAGGAATAATAACTTGCACTCATGCAGCACCTGAGAGCTGCCCAGTGCACAGCTTTAAGCCAGGGCCCATCACACACAGCCCCATGCCCGTGGATTGTACATCAGCACAGGGGCAGCGGCTGTGACATGGAACCATTCATCCCAGTTGGGAAACACGCAAAAGGAATTTGCCCAAAGCAACATTCTATGGGGATAGAGCCCAAAACTTTGCAGTTCTGGTGCTTAACTTCCCGCTTGGGGTCTGACAGAGCCCAGAGCAGCCTTAGAGGAGCTGAGCATGGCCTGGATGGTGAGAAAGCAGCAGCACGCCTGCTCACTGAAGGAAAGTGGCCAACAGTGAAGCCGTTCTGGTGAAGCGAATGGAGGCAGCCGATTGTCCAGCTTCCCCTTCCTCATCACGTGAAGGCAAAGCTACTGTGTGGAATATGCTGCAGAACTGGCACCAAAAGTGGCCAAACCAGGTGAGCATCATCCTGCCCTGGGCACGGCTGCCTGCGCTGGGGAAGGAGCCACTGGGAGCCTCCTGTGCACCCATGGGAGCCCCAAAAAGAGGATGGACTGGGGTGAAAGCGCTTCCTGAAGCTGCTATGTACTCCCTGATGCAGGGATGCGCTGATGCAGACAGCGGGATGGCACCGGAATAAGGGGGTGTGGGGGAACCTTCCCCCCAAGTCAAGCACCAAGTGCAAGGAGGCTGCCAAAGCGTGGCTGAAGATCAGAGATGGAGAAAACATGGATACAGGCACATGGTCACAGTGGACAAAGCCTGAAGGTTGGAATCTGGGGCAAAACAATCCCAATAACCCCATCCCTCCTGCCATGTAATAGCTCGTTTCCACTGCTCCAACCCAAGCACAGCACCTGGGGAAGGGAGGAAAAGAGAAGGAGCTGCCAGCACCGGGAGGGACTGACGTGGGTCCATCCTGCACCAAAGCCGGTGCCCATCCCACGGGAAGCTCGGCTGAGCAAGGCGGAACTCTGGGAAAAGAAAACGAGAGGAACTACAGCAAAGGCCCAGAGAAGGGCTCAAGTTTCTGCAAGGAACAGACTCGAGCGGGCGCTTTCCAAGGAAATTCAATCAGGAGCTGGAGTGGGAGCCGGGTGCAGCAGCACAGCCCCGCAGGGCTCCGCTGCTTGCTGGAAACCAGAAACAGCTGCAGCAGCAGCAATGGGCTGGGTTGTGTTTACCTCGAGTCTTGTTTTTGTTGTTCAAAGAAAAGACCAAAACCCCAAAGTGTTTTTCCTGAGCAGACGAGAAACTGAAAGACAAACAGGAATTCATCTTTTTGTGCAGGAAAAGTCTTTATGTGGGGTTAAGAGAAAGAAATGTATTCTGTTTCTTTTAGGCCTTTTTTATTTTGGCTCCTCTGCACTTAGCGGATGTCTGCATTTAAATCAGTGCACAGACAAGCAAAGACCTTTTTATGCTGACCCTGGAGAGGGTTCTGTTTGCTTCCACCTCCCTCCCAGAGGCCGGTAATGGGTACCCAATTGATGTGGTACTGACTCCTGCCCAGCCTGCCTGCAGTCCTGCAGTGCCCAGGGCACCCATGGGTGCTCAGCACCCTCATGCAGGCATTCAGGCCCCAGCAGAAAGAATTCAAGGAGAAAAACTGTGTGCGAGCGTCCGGTTCCTGCCCAGCTCCAAATAGAGCAGGGATGCAGCCAGTGTTCTGCTGGGATGGGGAATCAGGAGGTGGGAATAAACAGAACCAAACACCAGGAAAAGGTTTTGCTTCTGAAGATGGGATTTGCCTCAAGCATCTCTACATGGGTTTGCTTCCCCTATGGAAAGCTGCTGTCCTGCTGTCCCTGTTCCTCCTTATCTTCCTCTCCAAGAAGAGAAGGACAAAAATAATCCCATCAGCCAAAGGGCTGTTTTTCTCCTGTTAATTCCTCAAAAAAGGTAATAATTAGAGCCCACGTACTCCACAGGGACAGTGGCCTCTTCTCCCCAGGCTGCTCTGCAAACTACCTGTGGCTATTTCACGTCTGATGTACCCGGGGTGGGAGGAGGCTGTGATGGCACTGGGCCCATCTCCAGAGATGCCAAGGAATAAACTCTAAGAAATGGGCTTCATCTCAGGCTGGGAAAAGGGAGCAAGCACAGGAATGCCAACCTTACCTGCCCCCAACGCACCAACCTGAGCCAAGCCACACAGCACCTCCATTTCCATGTTTCTATCACGGGCTCAGTGGTACAGAGCTCACTGATCCCATTTGCAAAGCATCAGACAGGGAGCAGAGCAAAATTCCCAGGCTCTGCGTGCATGACAGAGCCCCTGGACACTGCCCAAGCAGCAGTGGCTGCACGGAGACATCACGAGGCCAAACAAGCACAAAGGACAGCTTGGACCGGTCAGTTCATTGCTCACCGGAAACAGAAAAGAAAGGAAGAAAGAAGCAACAGGAGCAAGGATTCAAAGCTCAGGATGTGCAACTGGAAAGTGCTCTCTGAGATGCGGCAGGGGTGTTCCCTCAAGCATGGAACCCTGTCCTCGGTGCACGAGCAGATAGAACTTGAGGGCATCCTGGAGACAATGCTAAATGTGGGTCTAAAGGAGGCAAATCTGGCGCTGCTTTGCTCAGTTTCACCCATCCCAGGTCCACGCTCCTCTCCAGGGATGTCTGGATTAGGATGGAGGTGACCCCACAACAATGGGCACACCGAATTGGGCACCATATAGCACACTGCACACACTGTACACATCCAGCCTCTGGCACCATCGGACAGCAGCAAGGCCATTTCTTTGGACACATTTATTGCGGTTTAAGCCACATTTGAACACATTTCAAAACTACTTTTTAAAGTAACCCACGCTTGGTCTCACACACGGCTCCTCCTAACCCAGCCTGGGAACAAACTCCTGTGTAAAGGCTTTCTTGCACTAGATCTGTGTGTTAACAGTGCAGTTTCCCACCTGGAGAGGAAAGGGAATGGAAGGAAATCCAGAGCACTGAGCTCCACACGGCCCCTGCGGCTGCAGCACAAAGCAGCATAAGAGCGCAGCCGGGAAGCAGAGCCCACAGCATCCAGCTGGAAAAGCTCGGGAAGAGAACAAGAGGATGTATTCTCCAACATTTGGGCCCAGCCATGCTCCAGGCCAAAGCCAACAAGGGGAGATCCAGCTGTGCTCAACTCCTGCTCATCACCGTGCCCAGGGCTCCTGATGCACAGCTCCTGCCTGCTCAGGGGGTTTGGTCCCTTGTGTCTGATCTGACAGCACAACGGAGGCTTCCACCTCTCCCCATCACCTTCCTGCACTGTCATTTCTTTTCTTTCACATCTTAATGCAGTTTCCACATGTGAACCATGGTGAGGACCATTGTGGGACCCCAGCACAAGTCCTTAAGAACCTGGCAGAGCCACCACAACCAAAGGGCTCAGCTTTCCCCATGGTGAAAGTGACGATTCCTAAACTTTTCCCATTCACTTCTCCATGGCCTGATCCTGCATCCCACCACAGAACGCCTAGGAGTTGCTGCAGCTGGGGAAGGGCCCCCCCCAGCCCCTCACACTGTCCTCAGGGGTGTTTTTAACCCCTTCAGTGCCCCTGGCTTGGCTCAGTGACAGAGGCTGATGGAAAGTTCGTGCTGCAGCTCCCGGGGGAGCTCACCCGCATCTGCCGTGTCCACACGCTCAGTGTACACAGCCGTGCACGCACACACGTGCGTACTTAGGCACATACTAAGGCAGTCCCTAAACTGTGCACACACACACAGCCAGCGCCCTCCCCTCAATGCCCCCCCCGGGGCCCCACCA
>WYDI02009598.1:806-25112 GCA_009867235.2 Psittacus erithacus
GGTGTTATCACCGCTGTTCCCAGACTAAAAAATCAAAAACACAGCACTGCACCAGCTACTAAGAAGGAGAAAAATGATTGCTGAACCTGCTGAACCCAGGACAGCAACCCATTCCAGTGCCTCACTACCCTTATAGTAAAGAACTTCTTCCTTGTATCTAACCTGAACTTCCCCTGTTTAAGCTTGAACCCATTACCCCTTGTCCTATCACTATGGTCCCTCATGAAGAGTCCCTCCCCAGCATCCTTATAAGGCCCCTTCAGATACTGGAAAGCTGCTAGGGGGTCTCCACGCAGCCTTCCTTTCTCCAGGCTGAGCAACCCCAACATCACCTAGCTCCATCCCCCCTGCCATAGGCAGGGACGCCTCACCCTACACCATGTTGTGCAAGTTGCATTAAGTTGCAGAAATCACCTAAATAAATGGAGGATGAGCTTTACAGGAAGCAGCTCAAGTACAGCCACGACCTAATCTGAGCTGGCTCTGGTGCCCAATGACTTCATGCAACACACCACCTCTCCTGCCCTGAATAATCACCATCAGAGATGGAGCACAAGTCATGGACTAAATGAACTCAATGGACATATTGTGGACATTTTACAGAGGTTCTTCACAGACTAAAGAAATTACACCTGCGTGTCATAAATGTGAGGAAAGTATCACAAAGGATGAAAAGGGGGATAGTGGTTAATAAGCAGCTATTGGATAGTGTGGGACCTGAGCATGAAGTAAATAGTATGTAATAAGCGATGGAGAATGCATTGGGTTTTGCTGGGATAGAATTAACTTTTCTTCACAGTAGCTTTTATAGGGTCGTGGTTTGTATTTGTGCTGAAAATAATGCTGATAAGACAGGGATGTTTTAGTTACTGCTGAGCAGTGCTTACAGAGTCAAGGCCTTTTCTGCTCCTCACACTGTCACAACAGCTAGTAGGCTGGGGGTGTGCAAGAAGTTGGAATGGAACACAGTCAGGACAGCTGACTCCAACTGACCCAAGGAATATCCCACACTACATGATGTGCTAAACAGTAAAGATGGGGAAAGATGGATGAAAGGGGGGACATTCTGAGTGCTAGCATTTGTCTTCCCAAGTCATTATTACGGGTGAAAGAAAGAGCCCTGATTTCCTTGAGATGACTGAATATCTGCCTGCCAATGGCAAGTAATGAATGAATTCTTTATCTTGCTTTGCTTGTGTGTGCAGCTTTTGCTTTACCTGATAAACTGTCTTTATCTCAACCCACAAATTTTCACACTCATAAAAACAAGCAAGCAGCTGAGTGGTGATTAGCTGTTAGATGGGGTTAAGCCATGACACTACACTAGAATGTTAATTCCCACTTTTCTTGGTTTTGTGAGCAGTACTGGCTCCAAGTTGTGCAGCTGTTGTGGTAAAAAATGTGTGAAATTTCATCATTAATCCTTGTTTCATGAATGGCTTTAAAAAAAATGGACTGAAGCTTTAACTTTGTATCATGAAATGAATGAGGATTATTAAGTTTAAGCTTAATATGCTGAAGCACAGGCCAGTTACATGACTTCGGGCCTCTGTGGGCGTTGATGATTCCTCTTCAGGCACAAGTAGTCACGGGTGATCCAGCCCTGAAGTTAGAAATACTTTGCAGGTATTTCTCAAGGGAAGGTTCAAAACTTGTTAGGAAGATGGAAGGACGCTTCAGCATTGATCTGCCTCACACAAAATTATTTGGATGACGTCAAGAAATTGAAGAATGCTGATTTGGACTAAGACGGTTTTTTTCAATTTATTTGCATGTTTTGCTGACAGAAGTTCTAAGAACAACAAAGAGATTCACATTTTGCTGAAGAGAAATATAATTATTATAGAATTGGAAAATTCCAGTAAGACATTCTTTAACATCTTCACCCAAAGGGAAATTCCTTCCCAAAGAGATTTACTCACACATAGTCATACCTAATATGATTTCTATCCATTGTGGCCTCTGTAATATTAATAACAACTGTAATTACATTGTGCTTTCTGACCCCAGTTTAACATAACACATTTGAGTTCATGTACTAAGTAAAATGTTTAATCACGAGCATGCCGAGGGAAGAGCAGGTGTTCTCAGTATCTTACCTCCAAATGTTTGCCCTATGGCTGGTTTCCTCTTACACACCCATTTATTATAAAGCTGATGGAACTCACTGCTACTGCCTCTCTGAGCTTCTTAAATAGCACCTCTGGCATCAGCTTTATTAAAAAATAAAATCAAATGTGTAAGAAATAGGGAAGGTGGATGGTCATAAGGACTTGCTTCTATTTAGACTTCACAGTTACCTAGGTATTAAAGGTCTTTCCCAATTTAAGTGACTCTGTTTCTCTGATTCTATGTCCTCATGTTTAACAATTAGCATTTGGTACCTACAAGTATATAATCACCTCAGCTCATGTCATCAGTTGGCTTAACAGCTAATGCTTAAATCATGTTTCTCTATGGATTAACAAGAGAATGCTTTTCACTTCTGACTAAGTACAAAGGATAGGGATCCAGGATTCCTTTTTTTCTAAGGGTTTTTAAGACTGCTTCATTCCTGAACCTGCAAGGGCTAGTCAAGGGATTTCATGTAATAATGTGAGAAATGTACTTGGTACAAAACTTGTGTCACTTTTTGCAGAAAGGTAAAACACAGGTCACTTCCTTTTTAGCAAAGGATCATTCAGCATAAAATAAAACTGGATTCTCATTCTGCATCTTCGAGGTTCAAAATAATGAAAGTGAAACCCTTGAAAAGTTATTAAAACCAAATGGAGGCAGATGGTTATTATGCACAACTGACATCTTGATGAGAATACCTAGAAATTGCTACCACTTGTATATTTGCAATGCACTTGGAGCTTTCCCAGGGCCAACCTATGTTTTAAAGCCAGAAATAACTGCTGTCCTTGCTACCCCTGACCCCCAACAGAACACAAACTGGAGAATATTGCTTGATAATACCTGAGTAAAGGCCATAACTCCTGGTTGAGATAGAGCAGTTGTCCTTTAGAAAGCTATCCGGTCTTTATTTGGAGACCTTAAGTGATGAGAAATATATGAAATTCCTAGAAAATTAACTATTTTAAGAAGTTACTTTCATATAAAATTTAGTTTTAATTCAAGCTACTAAATTATATGTTGTCTGTTAGGATGAAGAACCTTTGTCACTTGAAAACAATCACTCAAAGGCAGTATTTGTACAGTGAGCAAGTAACCTCTTTGCCCTCCCTTGGATACACTAAAGAAATCAAACTGGCTGAAAATGTTTTTTTCTGAATGTGACTGGTTCATAAAACTCTTGTCAGCCTTTTCTAATATCCGTTTTAGCACAGACACCAGAACTGGCAGTAATGCTCTCATTAATGCCAAGGAGAGCCACACCACTACGACTTTATAATTTTCCTTGTTTCCACTTCAGAAGTTCCCACGGGTTCTTTCCACTTTATAGTGCTGGAAATGGGAGCTCAATTGGTTGACTACTGTGACCCTGAATTATCTTCAGTGTTACCAACTGCTAAAATAGAATCATCCTATAAATGTGACTCATTTCCATGTAGTTGAATATATTAAAATGTGAGTTGCTAAGTACTATTTATAATGAATCTCAGACCACTCTGCAGAACTGGCCTGCTCTTAGCATTATTTACTGTTCCCCAGATTTTTCTTCAGTTGCTAATTGTCTATTTGTTCAATTTAGCATCAATGTCCCATTAGTTACCCCTCAGAATATTCCATGCATGACCCATCTGTTCTCACCAAAAAAAAAGTTATATTCATCTTAGTCCTTTTTCTTTCTTAACTTCATCCCTTACTTCTATTAATATTCCTTTGTGCAATCTGAAGTCTTTCTTCTTTCACTCTGGGAAGCCAGTCTCCAGTGCTATGCCTGGCAAAGGCAGTGATTGCAATGTGTGGGGAAATCTGTTTTGTTTATTTTTAACCTGCTTTTCTCCCTCTGCAGCTGTTCTAACTGATTTGGGAATGACCTTCAGGGAGTCAGCAAGCACCCTCTATCCCTATCCATCATTACTTGGCCTTTCTTTTATTCTGTCTCATCAAGCCCACTAAAGCATTTTTCAAAGGATAAGGCCTTTTATTTTCAGTATTTTCCACATGGCAGTGCAGCAACAAGGCTGGCACAAGACCCACTGCAGGGAATGAAATTTGTCCTAAACCCAGCTAAGCCACTTTCACAGCCCAAAGCTTAGCCAAAAATTTATTGTGAATTTTCTCTGTTATTCCATTGTCCACCCAGTTTACCGCAGCCCCTGTGTCAGAACTCTTTTCCCTCACAAGGGAAAATGGCACAGAGAGATGCTGCTTTGTATAGCACAACAGGAGTACTTGGAGACGTTCCATTTCTGTCTGCGGGATAACACTTTGTTCTAGCCAAGCAAAGTATCCTCTTACTAGAAGTTAGTCACAAATGGATCTTTAAACATCACACATGGACTACTGAGAAGTATTTGACCATGTGTCGACACTCACATTGCAGCATCCTGCTCATATGCCAGTGCTCACATACTTGGCTGAGCTGATGTGCTGATACTGCACTTGAGCTAGATGCATCCTTGACTCTTCTCCTCAGCTGTGTTCACAGCATACACTCTCCACAAAAGACATTCTCCATGAAAAACAGTTGGGAGATCTTTTCCTCTTACAGAAGGAATTGAAAAATGCATCTGAGAGAATCATGACCTGCATGCAAATCCATTTGTGCCTGGTTTAGAGCAAAGATTTTGATTCCAAATTATGACAGGTATTTGTAGGTGTTATCTTCTATATAGCTTTTTAGGAAAGGGCTGGCACTCATATCCTCAGTCCCAGGAGAAAGTTTACACTCTTGGTTGTAGCAGAGCATATCCCTAATCTTCTGATGGGACTGCCCTTCCAAGCAGCAAAAGATCCACAACATGTGGAAAGGGCCAGAAATGAGCAGCAGAAAAGGCTAATGCTCAAGCTTAGCAGTCTGTAGCAGTAGAAGTAATCCAGATATCTGCTCTCTGCTGCAAGGGATGCTGATACATGTTACATGATGGCTTTTCTGTGTAAGCTGCAGAAACAAAAACAGTAATTTTGGAAACACTGATCTGCTTTCTGTAGATGCTGTAGGCATCTTCCCTCAAAACAAGGCTTTGAACTAGAGGAGATGTAAATGGCTGCCTAAAGCCCTTGCTTGGAGTGTTCAAGCACTGGAAAGAAGAAGAATTTTACTGTTCTGTATTAAATATTTTTCTTTGTTAGCAGTAAAGTGACCTTCATAGAGTGTGCAGAATTTCTATTGCTGTTTTCAGTTGGTTTAGCTTTTTAAGTAATTGAGAACTCTGGATGATATTCTGGGACCTCTGGATGCTTAAAAGGTGAGCATTATAGCATCAGCATGGTGGGGGGTGGCCAAATCCTCTGCTGACTCCAACGTCAACTAAAGCAAGAGAAAAGCAGGTCAAGAAGGGGTAGTGGATCTGCCTCAAACTGGGGAAAATTATGATTATGAAGGGGAAGTCCCTTCAGCTGGAATGCATTAGGGCAGGATGATGTAAGGATGAGACTGAAACAGATTTTTTCCCAAAGAAGGAGTTGAGACACAGAATGGGGAAAAAAAAAAAAAAAGCAAGCTTTTTATTGTGAGAAATCTTTAAAAGTCACCCCGGCGCAGTAAGGGCCTAGGTAAGAGCCGCTCTCGTGATCATTCCTTCCAAGTCGCAGAATGATTCCTGAGAAAAAAAATATTTTTCCCTCAGTCTGAGGTGATCCAGGGGTCAAAGTCTCTCCTGTCTCTGTAGTCCTTAAATGGTTCTTGCTGCTTGCTCTCTTTTCACTCTTTTTGTTTATCCCTAACGAAGACATCTGGCCCAACTTTCACAAGGCTGCTCAATACCTCACTGGGTAGGGCCTCAGAC
This sequence comes from Psittacus erithacus, assembly GCA_009867235.2. NCBI lineage: Eukaryota > Metazoa > Chordata > Aves > Psittaciformes > Psittacidae > Psittacus > Psittacus erithacus. Next base: position 6,707 of record WYDI02009598.1, read on the forward strand.
TCCCTTATTCATGTCAAGATATTTAGTGAGACACCATTTATAGGGGTTTTCTACTTGTAAAAACTACTGGAGCTTGGAAACAATAACTGGGGGTTTTAAATATTTTTTGCTATTGTAATAAAAATAGCAGACCACAACAATAAACCCACTCTTCTACATTAACTAAATTAAAGAAAAACAGTAATCTTCTGATTCAAACATGGGAAAAGGGGGAATTTAAATCTGGGGTTGAATAGGCTTGAGTCCAGATGAGCTGACCACATCTGAGTTAATCCTTTGTGTTGGAGAGCCAGAACCTTTTTCAAAACATCTCCAACTTCGAACTAGAAGCTTATCTGAATTTCCAGGATTTTTACATTCTCAAAATGGTGCCTGGTATTTTAACCTTAAGCCAGAGATGGGTTTATTGAACCTCTGTGTGCATCAGGTTTCTCTGTCATAGCAGTTTCCTACCAAACCTCCCCCTTCCCAAAACTCCCATCACCTCTGTTGCCACTGGTTGCATTTGTAGTCATAAATAAAACCTCCTGGGGTTGCTCTACTGATCTTAAGGACAAATGGCACAGAAAGGCTCATGTCTATACAGATTAACTTTCTTAACCCTTCCTCAAACTGCCAACAGAGAGCGTTTCCTGGTCTGAGTTGGCTCTCTGATTGTTCCCATGATAGCGCTAATTGCCTGAGACCAAAACTGTGCCAAAAATTTCACAGTATGAATGGTTGCATTCATACTGTACTCAGGCCCATGCACTGACTTTGTTTAGTTTATTAGGTTAGTTATGACCATTGTGGCAACAGCCAGTTCTCCAGAAGCTGCTCATTGACTTTAAGTAAGGTTAGGTTTATATACTTAACATTGGGTGTAAAGTTACCTGAATTACAGTCCTACAGTCTCTCTTCAAAAAAGCCCATGAACAAACAAAAAACCCCAGACCTCTGCCTGAATATGTAAGGGGTTTGGATTTTTTTCTGAACTTTCTGTCATTTGGTTTTAATAGTTTAAAATTTAAATACTAGAAATTAGTTGAAAAGAACCCAACCATTCTAAAAAACACATTAATAAATATAATAAATAACAAGCACTACGTAAGGAATTCATAGTTATGAAAGCAGGGGAAAAATAATGTCTATTATATGAAACATATTAACAAACAAACCTAAAGGTGTATATTTTGTCACTAATGAACCTTTTACCACTCCAAACTGAGTCACTGTATGTTCTGTTGGTTAAAAAAATGTTCGAATTATCGCATAGGAATATAGGAACGACAGAAGAACTACATTCTGTCTCACCAAAAATTATTTTTTTGGGCAGTGATTGTTGCAAGATGCTGAAATGCCCTTTCATCCTCATCCCCAGAACTGTCCTCAGCAGTAATATGACAACTGCTAAATGGGGAGATGGACAACCCTAGGTGGACAGAGGACAGCTTGTATCAGGAAAGCAGAGGCTTGATATGCCCAAAATTGCTGATTTTGCTTTTAAAAATATCTAGGAATTCCTCCTCCAGCCTACAAACAAAATCAGAGTTCCATATGTAATTATTTCTTCTGTTTAAATAAATGTTGCTAAGAGATTCTTTTTTCTTTTTACTTTAATTATCTTCTTGTTTTACAGCTCCAACCATAGTATTTCCAAAAAGAAGAAAAAATTTGGTAACTACCTTGTTGGATATGGATGGTGTGATTTGAACTCCTAAAAGGCTTGGCGAAAGTAAATTTTCCATATTGTGGGGCTAGTATTTAATTGGTAGGTCACAGTATAGGAAGCAGAAGAAGAAATGCTAATCCTACTGATACCCTCTGCTTTGCAAAGCATCGTGGCTGTGAGCATGTGTGAGTCTCATTCTAGATACCAGTAGCTTGCTCAGCATTTATTTTGGCAGTGCCAATTTTTCCTGAAAGGCGTCTTAGCTCTTAATTTCAAAGACTTTTCTACAGTCAGATGCACCTGGTCTAGAGAAACTGGTGATTTTCTATCACCTACAGCTCATTTTCAGGTCAGTAATAGACAAACATCCATCAAACCTGCATGTTGCCAGCACAACAGCCCAGTGGTCAGTGCAGGTGCTGAGTGGTCAAGAGGGACCTGGCCCCTTGTCTGTGGTCTCTAACCCAAAGGGAAGGTGATGGAAAGAGGGTGTGAGACTTTCCTGTCCTGAAGCGCATCATACCTTAGGTATTTTGGACCAGAGTGAAGGCGGAAAATGCTCCTGAAACCCATGTCTCTCACTTTCTAGGCACTGCTTTAATTATTGTTAGGCTACTTGGCTTTGTAAACCTGCTCTGGGAATCCTTTGCAGCCGCTTTTGCAGAGATGGTGTGAGAACGAATCTGCTACACTAGATGCTATATAACTCTCCTTGGCTTCTCAATTTATGAAGCACAGATCTGAAGTGACACAGTAACAGAATATTTCTGTTGGGCTGTGCCCTTGAAATAAAGATGCAAAACTCACTAGAATATGGAAGATGAAATGAACAAGTAATAGCCATTAAATAAATGCAGCTTTGAAGAATGAAAATGCTGCAGAACACTAGTGAGAACTTTGACAGTCACATGAAAATGCAGAGTTAACGATACGGTTATTAAAAGCCAGGCCATATTTTCCATTCGTTTTTATTTGTGAGGTCTCCTTGAAATGACTTATAAAACTTGGAAACCTAGGCAGCTTTTCTCTTGGGATTATAAAACTATAGCAGCTGATACTGGTAAAAGAGGTTATATGGAGCCTTAGAAATGACTGCTTGATTTGTCCAGTATTTATTGCCTGAGTAATGTACAGAAACAGTGAAACAGTAAAACAGAAAAGCACAACTTTCCATCTGTGCTACATTATGCCATACATAAGAACTATTTTTCATTTGTAATGGTGGTAGCCCCGTAGGCTTTCTTGCTTTGATATCCTATGCTACCACACATGATATGATAGAGTATAAACAGACTGACTATAAATCTGAAGCTTTACAGTTTTGAAAGCTGAAACATTCCAGCACTCACTTCCCTCCAAACAGGCCTCTTAAAGCGTAGCCTGGGTCAGGTGTTTGGATTTTTTTAAAGGGAGAGCAAAGGTTGTTGCATCAGAAACCTGAAGGCAGCTAGGAAAATAAGAAAAAAAATTACCAACACCAAGCAAACAAAAAAAGTGTCCACATTTAGTACACAAGATTCACAGCCCAGAAGCTTATTAGAACACAAGGAAAGAGTTTGCTGGTTTAAACAGACAACTTTCAAGCATTAATTTCCCTTTATACTCTGAAGTTCTGCTCATAAGTTTGCATGGCTGAAATGTCACCAAAGTGTGAGCTTGAGTGACATGGGAGGAGCGCTATTCTCCTTCATTTCTTCCCATTTGTAACCAGAGAGAAGGCAGCACATTAAAGCAGATGGGCTGGTAGCCTTAAAAGGGATCAAAGTTGCAGTTTAGCAGGAGAGGTCAGTTTATGTGTTTTGCTATTCCATGCCTTTATTTTCTAAGAAGATAACTGACTTTCTGGAACATCATAGATTTTATGAATTAGACAGCTTTCATTATTTGAATATTTAATTCAATTTTTCTGACTTGTATCTTATATAAGTTGATATGAGTATGAATTTGTAAGCATTTTCTAGTTCTGAGCAGCACTTCGGAGCTCAACAAAATCCTTCTGACTGCAGTGAGGAAGTTCAGAGGATAAGTGCCCAGTATTCTGAGCAAAAAGTTTCTATACAGATAGATAGGAATCCACCACTCTGGAGCTTAAATTAAGAAAAAGAAAGGAAATAAAAGATTAAAATGCTGTAGTGCGACATTTTTTCAGCAGAAACAAATAAACAGCAATAAATCACACTAGAAAGGAGAAGGCAGGTGCTCTCACAGCCCAATGACCTTCCTGTTTTTCTTAGCAATATTTCATGGTTTCTTTTAATCCAGAGTGCACAACAGAGCGCTCTGCACACCTCTGCATGGGGAGAGGCTTTGCCCTTCAAAGCAGTATCTGTAAGTTCTTCATAAAAAGGAAAAAAGAATTAGCTTTCTGAGTCAGATAAAGTATGTCAAGTGTTTTCATGACCTCTGAGTTCAAAGGCAGATGCCTGTCTTTGCTTCATTGCTTGCACATGACTTGATGATGGAAGGAGGGAAATTTCCAGATTCATTTGCTGATATTGTGCACGGTTAGTTGGATGTCTTTCAATGCACATGTCTGTGCTGACTGCTTGGGTGCTTCAGAAATGGCCAGGACCCCTCCTTCCTCAGAGAGGCTGTAGGTACAGCTGAGGCCTGCCTGCAGGAGCAAGCAGGACCAGCCTGGGCAGAGCTGGGATCCTGCCAGGCGTGATGAGACAGAATATCCTTGGTGAATGTCGTTGGATGTATGTGGAGGGAACAGAGGCCTCAGAGCCTTCCAATCCCTCCAACGCCACTCTACAGAGGGGTCCAAACCCAGCACTTTCAACTTGTGTAGCATCTTTCATGGAAGTGAGGAGGAAAATGAGTGAAAACTCTTAATGATCAGGAGAATCACACTCCTGTATGTCCATTCACTGCTGATATTAAACTTCACAGCTTGTATGGATGTAATTCCTAGATACATTGCCATTATCTTAGGAAACACACTAAAATACTCCAAAGCCAAACAACATCATAACCATATTTTGTAGCTAATCTTTTCCCTAGAAATCCTAGACATGCCTTTTTGTCTTCATAATTTGAAACTTGCAGTAGCTGTTACACATGATGCAGCACTGGAATGACCCTTTAACTTTACTCATCAGCTTTCACTTCCACATCCTTGTCAGAAACAGAATTTTTCTCCTCAAATTTCTCTTGCCCTACAGTTTGCTTAGCTGGGACTATGATGGTAACACAAGCCTGGCAGACAATAAGGATAGGTATTAGTTGCTTAGCCTTGTTATGATCACCTCATAATAAATTGTCTTGTGAACTGTCCCCACCTTGACAGATCTTGTTAAAATCAATGTTCTTTCAAAATACACAAAATATATGTGATAAACAAATAAGATTATCTGGGAGTTAGTAATCCTTTTCTCTAGAACTGCAAAGTAAGCTTTCACATCAGATCTAAATCAGTTATATCTCAACTACCTAACATGTACTTGGCTCGTGATATTACTGAAAATAATATATATATAAAAAAATATAATGTCACATGGGACAAACAGATGCACTTTTAATTTTGATTTTTAACTGATAATTCAAAATGCAAGTTATTTGGAGAGTGATAACTCCAATTAATAAACTATTATAATCAATTAGTAATCAATTCAATACCATCAGCACAAAAAGGGGTGGCATAATAATAGTTTACATATTTTGCATTCATGAAGTATACATATGCTGTACCCATTAAAGCCGATTTAAGTTACTTAACATTCAATTGTGCATTTTGTGGAGTGAGTCAATAGAGTGACTCACTAGCCCACTACAGTGCCATATGGGAAACTTTCCTTCTCCTGAGCAGATGGAGACTAAGCATGTCACAGACAAAATGTGTTTTGTCTCTGAAGAAAGGATGTTGGCTGCTTTGTTCTTAGGCTTTTAGACATGCCAAGCCTTCTGCTCACACTGGGAGTCCTACATTTTGGGGTCTCATGGATATTTCAGCATGTATCTGAAATGCTAAGCTGCAGAAGACAGACAAAACCAGGCTATGCAGAAGCCTGCAAGTAAAATATGTCTGTTTCTGTGCAACCTGAGATTTAACCGGTAGGAGAAAGCAGAAGAAATCACCACCTTTGCCATCCTTTTAACACATAATCCTCTCTGAAGGAGACAAGCTCTTTCCATTTGCCTGTGGAAGATTTAGATAGAGGGTGATTTAGTTAGCGTTCTACTCCCTCAGGTGACTGAGGCACAGAAACCCTATTTTCTATTCCTTCTGGCTGCATCTACCTAGAACTACATTTTCTTTTCTGTTTGTTTTTTTTTATTATTATTATTATTTATTCCCCTCTCCCTTTCCCTGACTCCCTTTCCTACTCAGTTTTACCACTGTATTTTTCCTCACTTTTCTGTGTACATCCTTGGATGAAGGATGACCACATGCTTATGATTTTTCCTGAAAAAGGCAGAAAGAAATTACCAAGAAGTATTACTATTTCCCTTCTTTTCTTAAAAAATACAGCCAGGACCACATGCATTTATCCTAAATTTTGTAAGTTAACAGGGACATAGGGGATAGGCATCTTTGGCTCTGCCAGTTGTCAATCAGCAATACGGCCATTCAGCCTATGCAAAATGTAAATCATCCTCTGAAAGTTTCTGTCTACAGCTGTATGCTGATCATATTGAAACTTAAGGCAATCCCTGATTTAAAAGCATCCAAGGCTGGGTTAGTCTGAGTTTATGTGCAAGGAATCTGGGCCTACACAAGACCAAGTAGAATACATATATTTTTACGGCTCTTTCTTCACTACCTCTGCATAACCTTTCAAGACTGCACTCCAAGATTCAAGAACGTGCATTTTCTGTTTCTGCAGTATCTACCACAGTGAAACCTAGTCTAACCAGTCTCTTGTGTGTAACGTCTCTATGGCCTTCGCTAGATTCAAACCCAGATGGGCTTTGGCTTTTCTATGCCCACACCTGAATGCTCAGAAAGTGTATCTGTATTCCTTCTGTGTCATATTTATCCTAGGAAAATGCTTCCACCTGCTGTTCACTTCTTTTTTATATTTAGTGAGGAGTGCTTTGATCATCCATGCAGGTTTCCTGTCATCTTTGCTTGAATACTCATCAGGATGGATGAATCTTGGGCTTGGGGAAAGTGATCCCTGAAAACCAAGCAGCTCTTCTGGACCCTTTTTCTATCCTGTTTCATTGTTTTCAAGGTCTCTCATGCCAGCATTACCCTTCATTCTCTTACCAGTCCAGTCTACAACCTCTTCAATTGATTGTGGGTCATTCACAACCTCCCTTCGTTCCTAGTTTAAATCTTTCCTCCCCAGGTTGTCCACCCTGTCGACAAAGTTCCTTTGCCACTTGGTGCTTGCTCTGCTTGGTCAGGTGGATGCCATCTTTTCCTCAGGGGAGGTCATAAGGTTTTAGAAGTCAAATCCCAGCTGTCAACACTGGCTGTGCAACTGTTTCCTGTCCCACATGATCCATTCATTATTCATCAAACCCTTCCCACTCACAAGAAGAATCAAGAAGATGCCACCTAGACCCCATGCCCTTGGCCTTCATTAACCTCAAGTGTGATGTAGTCATGCTTGCTACACTCCAGGTTTCCCTTGCCAGTATCATTGGTGCCCACATGGAACAACAGCAGAGGGAAATAGTTTGATGACCAGAAAAGCCTTGGCAACCTCTCCACAGTGTCCTGGATCCAAATGCCTGTCAAGCAGCAAACATCTCTAGACAACAGGTCAGACTAGCAGATGGTGGCCTCCATCCCCTGCAGCAGCAGGTCTCCCACAGCTAATATTTTTGCTTCCTCCATGCTTAGGCTCTGACAGCATAAATGCTTCATTGGACACAGCTCCCAGCCCTTCATCTGCTACCTGGGCACTGAATCTCCTCTGTAGTTGAGGACTTGCAGATAGGGCAGGAGTTATCCTCCTAGTGTGAGAAGTCACAGGATTCCAGCCTTTACCATCATCAAAGTCTTTGGTACACACAGACTTGGTCTGCCCATTGCTCAGTGCAGGGGTTCAGGCTCTTGAAAAATGTTCAGTCACTACCTTCCTCATCATCTCTATTGCTGTACTGTCTGCTGACATCCTCCCACAGCTGCTTTACCTGAGTACTTCACAGACCCTTCCCCAGTGTGCACCTCCTACAGGCAAGAAGCCCATCTTCTCCAGCCCCAGAAAGAGGACTCAGACATCCTTGTAGCCCCAAGCCACAGACTTCCATCAGCCCTCAGAAGGGCTCAATTTGAGTTGAGGTCTTTGACACACCAGAGACCTGCTCCAATGGGCCATGGAGGACCATGCTCTGTAGCACTTCACCTTCATAATCTTCACTACACACATATACACTGTGAACAGCAGAGCCTCTGACACCTTTGTGTGCCTAGTTCTGCATAAACAGCTATATAGGACACTCCCTAGCACTCAGTGGAAAGGTGTGCAGCCCTCCAAAATCAGGAGGCAGCTGGAAAACTGAAGGCACTCTGACCAAGAATAGCTGGCAGAGCTTGTTAAAACTTACTAGAACTTGCTGGTGACCCGAGCCCACAGTAGCCAGCCTTTCCCAGTGGCACAAGTCACTCCAAAGTTCCTTAAAGTGTTCCTAGGGGAAATTCCCAGAAGATCCAGGAGCAGAAACCAGAAATTGATGCACAAAATGCTGCATCCATTGATTATCTCTTTCAGCTGTGGCTCCTGAGGCAGGATGTTCAGTGCTGTCCAGGGCTGCTAAATTCAGTCATTAGACTATTTTTTCTTTTTTTAAATTACTTTGATTTACAACACATCAAGTTTCTGAAAAGAGACCTTCTTCAGACTGTCTTCAGAAGCTACAGCCACCACAGCTGACAGCTGTGCTTCAACTGGGCTTCCCAAAGCCCAAACTTCAGTGAGGCTTCATGTAGTTTTTTAGTTTAAAATGTACTATTGCAATTCCAAGGTTAGAAGTTGTTACCTTATGGTCAGAGGCTGTGGTATCAAGGAAGTTCAGCTAGCATAAGCTGCTTTACCTTCACCAAAGCAAGAGAAATCACAGCAATTCACAATTGTTCAGCATCTAGAGAGGGTGGTTTGTTCACTGTAGATGTGAATGACAGCTTCCATGACAAGACAGGACCAGACTAAGCCTTCAGATTTCACCTACATCACTGTCACCCATGCATTTGTAACTGGAGAAAATGTCAACTATAGCTAATCAAAATATGCTTTCAGAAGCTGTCTCATAGCACAAAATACTATTAGTGGCATTACATGGAACAAAATGTAAATTTTACTCAAAATCTGTTAACAGAGGATCTAGATTTTAAGTGCCTGGGGAGAGGGGTTTTACAGACAGTGCATTTGTTGGTGCCATATGAACAAAATAGGTCAACTGAAGTCAATTAATTTGTAAATTTTTATAGCTAGCCTTTTCAGTTGTAAATTTAATGAAGTATTGAATGTGCAGAAGTATAACACATTGAGGTGCATGAGTTAGTGTTAACAAATTTTAAGTATTCACATGTACGTTATAAAAAACTGTTTGAAAATGATAGACTAAAATGCTATTAAAGGAACAAAAATTGAGAGCATTCTGATTATAAAAGTTTTAAATCCATCATTTCCATAGAGCACTAAAATAAGAACTTCCTATAGTTGTCCAGCCACAAGTTTATACTCAAATTAGAAGTGCAATATTCACCAGGTAAGGAAAAATATCTGATTAAGGAATATGTTAGATATGGAAATAAGAAGATGATTGTAAAGCCCTCTCAAATTAAAAGCGACAATCTCACTGGACACTGAAATAATTTGAGGAACAAAAATCCATAATGTGATTTATAAAATGTGGGTCTCAACATCTTTCTTCTTGTCTTTTTATTCTTTTTTATTATTAAATAATTGTGAGATATTATTTCAGCAGCTAGGAGGAACAAAGTATGGCCACAATATACTTGTAACATGAACAAGTATATTGAGTCTTCCCTGAAATAATACAGATTACTTACCCCACTCTCTCCTTCCAACAATTTAAGACCTAGTTTGAGTGAGTTAGGGTGATGTCTATCAAATTTGTGATTTATGGAATTTGGATATTGCTCTTTTCTACTCTGACATTCTTTTTCTTTACTGCTTATTTATTTGGCTCTAGGGTACTCTTTTACATTTTGTTTAATAATGTTTATATTTTTATTTTTATTGAATTAATTATATTAAAATTTTTGGTTTATGTATGGCTGATAACAATTAGACGCAAAGACTCTGAGGTCCAGCAAACTTCAATACATGAACTGGTATGTTCAAAAGTGGAACCTAAAACACTGGTCATCAGCAAGAGCAAAAGAAACCCATATGCGATTAAAGCTGTGGTAGATTTTGGAGGAAGAAATCGTCATCCAGGACCTGCCCGCTTGCATTTACCATAAGAGACAGCAAAACTATTTCAAAGAGATAAACAAACAATGGTTTGCTTTTCTCTAAAATATTGTCTCCCAAAAAATTTAACCACATGTGACTGAGGTCTGACAAAATTTGGGAATGTAGGAAGATTGGTTGGTCAGCCTATTCACCGCAGGGTTTTAACCACAGCTGGATTTGTTGGAAAAGGGAAGCTGGCCTTGTGCCTCCGCTCACTGGCTGCCAAGCAGTGCTGTCTGGGATCAGAGGTGGGGCAAGGGCCCATCTGCTGGTCCAAGGCTGGGCAGGTCACAAATAGATAATGTTATTTATTTAGAACGTATCTTTGCCATAACATCTGCAGGGCAAGTTTGTTACATTTGACAGACTCCTCACTCCCTGAACTTTTATCTAGTGATATAAATTGGTGACAAGGTCCAAATGATTCACAGAGGCAGGAGTTTTCCTAATACTTGGTGAAGTGGCAGGACTTCCAAAGGAATTATTCAATTAATACTGCAAATACTCCTGAAGCTCAAACGTGAATGACTGGCTTAAAAGCAACATTAAAAATTTTTGCGTCTACTCACTAAGCTGGATTCTCATGAACTCTTGAAGTTGCCTGGGAACGGTAGGGTCCTGCCCATCTACCCAGGCTGTCACCCCAACTCCTGCCTCCTCTGACCCTTACTGGATAGGCACCAGTGAGTGGTGGTGAGACATACACATGATTTCTCACTAAGACAGAGCACCAAAGGAGTAGTCATCTCAGGTCATGTATCCAGAAGTAACTTGCCTGAGTCTGAGCTTACGAAACAGGGACCACTAGAGAAAATTTCATCCCTTTCTGAAACAGGTGACAGCAGGAGAGACACTGCGGAGGCGTCTCCCTCTCTCCATTGAAAGAAGGACTGCCAACCCAGATTTAAACAACTATTTTTCATCTGTGCAAAGTTAGGTGAGACGAACCCCACCTCCAGTGCTTGAATTAAGAGCCACAGCTATTTCTTTCACACCAGCTGTAGTGGAGGCAATATCTAGCAGGACTGCATAGCCTGGATCACTCATCTCACTCTTAAATTTAAACCCTGCATTAGTAGAAATGCCTAAATTAGGCATTCAGAGTAGGTGGTTTAAATATGGTCCCTGATCATAATTTCATATGCTTTTAGAGTGCCTGGAAACACTTGGGCTTCCTTCCAGACTGAAACATCCAAATAGTATTGCTTTATAAAGATAGCGTGAATGATGTATACCTCTATATCACAAAGTAATGCGTAGCATTTTTATCTATGTTTACTTTTTCCCTTAGTTTAGTTTACACATCCACAGCAAATCTGCTGATATTAAACACAACAGTGACCAAAATATGATTGAACTATTGTAAAAAAAAAAAAGTTATATTAATCTCTGGATATTCCTTTTTTCACCCTCATTCTTATTGTTGGGAGGTGTTATTTCAAAGATTGGTCTTTTCAGTTCATTCCATATTTTAAGAGGTAGTGAGAAGGTTGCAGACCCACAAGTTGGCCTTATCTAGTTGGTTAATCAAAGAATGTATGCTAACCGTATGCTGAATACTATATTGTCTGCTCTGCCAGGAAAAAAAACTGAGTCTCCAGCACAGTGTCTTGCTGGCTTACAGTTAATTTAAAAATGGGGAAGGTCTTATGGAATTTAGTATAAGGCTGAAAACGTAAGTTTACTTTACTCTTCTGGGAAAAGATGTAATTGGGACCAGCATAAAGGGGAGGGGGTGGAATATTTGTTTCTTTGGTTTTTTTTAATCTTATGTTTAGTTTTTCTATTCACAGTAATAATACCCTTATTAAATGAATGCAAATTAATGCAGAGATGGCCAGAGAACAGTAGAATTGCAAAAGCCCCATCCAACCTGGCCTTGAACACTTCCAGGGATGGGGCAGCCACAACTTCTCAGGACAAGCTATTCCTGTGCCTCACCACCCTCAGGAAAAAGAATTTCTTCATAACAGCTGACCTAAACCTCCTATCTTTCAGTTTAAAGTCATTCTCTCTTGTCCTGTCACTACATGTCATTGAAAAAAGCCCCTCTCCAGCTCTCATGCAGTCCCCTTTTGGTTGAATGTTACTACATTTAAATATATTGTTGTGGCTGTTAATGCCAGAATATGTATGTAGAAATCTAAATTTAATGTTTCTGTAGCAAAAAGCATCAAACATTTTCTAACCAATAATTATTTCATTTACGTGTGTCAAGTAAAGTAAGGTTTTCTTACCATACCAACCAGAAAAATCTTTCTGGAATCTCTTTCATGAAAGAGAATTTTCTATTTAAAAGGTTCTAAAAGAATACTGAAAAAAAAAAAAAAAAAGAAAATAATAGAAGATTAAACATAAAAATACCCTTGAATATTTCATTTCATGTAAACCTCTGGTTCAGTTTTACTAGCATGGGTTCTCAGCAACACTGCCTATTCTTGGCCTTACCTTGAGAAGCTGTCAGACTCTCACTTGCTAAATGTTCTTGGAGGTCTCTCAACTTGTTAGCTGTGTTGTGTGACTTCACAGGTCTAGCTTTGCAGTGACTACAGACATCACAGTGGCTGTAAATCCTGTGTCATACTAAAATGAGAGTATTCATGCAGTGATGAACCTGTGTTTATGGCTTTTACCTTCATCTAGGAATTGTCCATGTGAAAACTTATATTTGGACTTTGTGTGCTAGAACAGCGGAATGTAATGCACAACGGCTCTGCTTCAAAGGTGTTTCTAGACATAGGAAGCCTCCTTTCTCTCATATGGCATCTACAAGTATATTTTCCTGGAGTCAGTTTAAACCATACTCCAAGGAGTTCTGCACTAATGGAAATTTTACCTATCTCTCCTTGGCCTACACTGGATGCATGTTTCTATGGTATGTAGATGTCTTTCATTCCAAAAGACCAAAAAGAGGCTTGGAAGCATTTATTTGAGCTGTCTAGGAGCAGATGAAGGGAAAATTATTAGCAGCAATAAGGTGGAGATGGCCAGGTGGAGGATCTTCAAATGAATCATGCCGCTGTATTACAACTGCATATGCTGGTGTCTCTGCAAGGTTTAATTTTAAACTTACCACTCAATGAGTCTATTTTCAAGGATCATAGTTTATCTGTAAGAGATCTGTATATCCACTTAACAGAGAAAAAAATAAGACCTATATTAAACACAACTTGGGTACAGTCCTACACATAGTAGTATTCACATAAAAACAAATGAAGATGTAAGAGACTCAGTCTCTTCAGTTTCACTTAGCTTTCCTGTTCCTTCCTCTTTTGAAAGCAGAACTTACCTTTCTAGAGGTTCAGAAAGGTCTGGGGAATATCCATAGTGAATGCCCATTTTCAGTTACATTTAAGTAAAATAATGATTTTTGTGAAAGATGGCAGGATATCATTTCAAAGCAGGCACATTCCTCCCTAGTGTCAGATGAATAAAGGTCCACAGAATCATATATAATAATTCTATATTTATTACAAAAGCTAAATACCTTGTATTTTCAAGGTACTTTCCAGATCATGTGGACATTGACCTACTGGAGCAAGAACAGAGAAGGGCCACAAAGATGACAAAAAGGCTGGAGCACCTCTTCTATGGAAACAGGTTGAGAGATGGAGTTGTTCTGTCTATAGAAGGCTCCTGGAAGACCTTAGAGAATCCTTCCTGTACCTAACAGGAACCAACAAGATATACGGAGAGGGGCTTTTTACAATGACATGCAGTGACAGGACAAGGGATAATGGCTTTAAACTGAAAGAGGGTAGGTTTAGACTAGATATTAGGAATAAGTTCTTTACTGGGAAGGTGGTAAGGCACTGGAACCGGTTGCCCAGAGAAGCTGTGCCTGCCCCATTGCTAGGAATGTTCAAGGCAAGGTTGAACAGGGCTTTGACAGCCTGATCTAGTGGAGATGTCCCTGCTCATGGCAGGGGGGTTGGAACTCAATGATCTCCAATGTCCCTTCCAACCCCAACCATTCTATGATTCTACAATTTTAAACTTAAGGAAGGAAAGAAGAAAGTGAGTAACCTGAGGTACATTGTTGAACTTCAGCCATTTGAGTTAAATCCAACAGATTTACAAGTAAGGACTTGCACAGGAAGATAAAGGAACTGTTTTGCATGGGGACAAATCTTCATCTCCACAAACGTGTAGCAGCAGTGACTTTCAGTGACAGATTCTATCTCTTAAAGATTATGTACATCACATGCTAAAATCCATTAGTCTTCCCATCTTGAAAATAAAAACAGATCAGACCAAAAGCACAGCTGGAATCAGAATAAAAACTTTTTTTGAGCATTGTAATTTGAAAAAAATATCATTTTACTGTGTATTTCAACAGAAACCAAACAGTGGAAAGAACGCTGTTGATGTTGTGCCCTATGTCTAACCTGGAAAGCCAAAGTGGAAAGCACAGTAACAGAATATCTCATGAGATCTTGTCTTCATAAGGTTTACGAAGTTGAGAGATAAGTCAGATAAGTATATGAAACCATGAGTCCTCAAATCTCAGAACCTCAAAGGATTTGAAGCTTGCATGTTGTTTCTAACATACATTTTCATCTACTTTGTTATGACCTTGGAGTGTCTAAATTTCTTTTAGATTTCTTTTTGAATTCTGTATTTCTGTGAACCGATTCAGAACTACATTTCATGCCACCACTGAGGTAAGAAAGTTTTATAACACCAGGGAATGCCTAATTTCCAGAAAAGGTAGAGCATCTTATTTATTTGCATGTATACAGTGAGCATTTGTGTATCTGATGTACAGCTTCTAATCATGCTTTTTAAAAAAGCACAAAAGTTTTGATTCAGAACATACTAGTCCTGACAGAAAGCATAGATATTCCTAGAGAAATCAGGGTATATCCTTACATCCCACAGCCTTATTAGGGAATTCTATGTTTTGTTCAACACACTAACCTTGATTTAAACTAGGAATGAGTCAGTTTTTGGAGCAATCTCAAAATCACTTGCTCCTGTAATAATAAAGAATTTTTTTCCAAAATCTGGTTGTGACTTCTCACTCTGGGAATATTGTAATTCTACATAAAGTTTCTGCCCATGTGAGATTAAATGTCTAAGACCAAATACCAAGTGCAAAACTACTGTATTGATATAACAATAAAACTCCTGGCAATGGTCCTAATCAAAGGACCCAATCCTAAGACCACAGACTACATACACAGTCAGGTAATATATTTGGAGTCTATAATTTCTTTCTTGACCCTTTCGAATAAACTCCTGCTCCTACCTTTAAAAGCTTTTGCTTCCCTATTTAAAATATTTGTTTTTCACTGAGGCATGGTTGCTAAGAGGGGTACCATATCGAATGGGAGGAAGTTAGGTAGACGTAGGGGACAAATGCAGGCTGTAAAAACCATTTTTTGTTGCTTCACAACGCCTAAAGATTTACAGAACAGTAAGAAAATAAGAATAGAAAAACAATGAGCTGTGCAGTGTGGGTGATGTGATTAAGGTCCTGCACTGGCACAAGATGACCTGGCTTTTCTTCCTGTTCCTTGATGCTGCATCAAGGCTGTTCCTGATCCAGGCATCATCTTCCACCTATCAGCAGTTTTGCTGAAATTCACCATGACATCAGCATTCACTGTGCAAATTCAGTGCTTCATACACTTTATACTTCTGAAGCACCTCAGCACTTTCTTAACCCAGCCAGAAAGGGTGTAAACTCTGCTTTAGCTTTCTGAAAAGAAACTCTAGGGGGTTTTAGCATACAAGTCTTCCTATTTCCAATCCCCAAAAGAAGTTTCACCAAAAACACTTCATAAGGGAGCTACAAGCCATTTTTCCAAATGCTTTTGCTGTCTTCTTTCTCTTGTAAGTTGGTTTTTTCAGCCTTTCTCCAGAGCTTTTCTCGCTCCCTTTCTGATCTTGTCCGCACTTTCCTTTCTCTGCTAGATTTTTCCTCATCTATCTCTGTCTCCTTCCTTATTTCTTTCAGAAGGGATTTGGGTCAGCACTGGCCAGCCATGCTTCCTCTGGGCTGATTGGACACTTCTGTCTCTGTTTGACGGATGAAATTCCCAAACCTCCTAGTTAATTTTAGGGTGTCTGGGGGAGGAAGGAGCCTGGCATTGAACCAAACACACATTTAAATGTGCCAGAAAATTACACAGCAGTCAGAAAATTGCAAAATCTGCAATTTTTGTTCAGCCCACAATTTTCTAGAGGTCTTGATTATCATCCGGAGTTCAGTGTTTTACAGGAAGTGCAAGAGGTTACGTTTCCAGTGATTTTTAAGTGACCCTGAAACTATTACACTGTAAAAAAATCATACAAGGATTAACTATTTCAGTGATATTTCTGTCTATTTTAAGACCAGTCAACATGGAAAAAAATCTTTGTTTATGAAACAGATTGCAGTTTTGAAGGTTCTTAAGGTTTATATCTCCAGTAAATCATCCAAGCAATGATGGGTCTAATGCATTTTGTCTTTGGGGAGATCCAAACTGACAATTCTGTTATAGGAGTGTGGTTTTGTGCATAACTGCATAACACAATAGTGGTTTCAGAGAATATCTTGCAAAGCAAGAGCAATCTTGCTCTTGACATAGATAATGCTAATAAGGTGAAAATACGTAGCTGCTGCCTGTTGAAAAACAGAAAAAATGGACGCTACCCTGTGACTGATTTTGTAATTTGCTGCAACATGACCAGTTCACCTGCACCCCAAGATGCCAGCCACCAGCTTGTGAACTTGGCGACAGCCAGCAAAAACCCACTGGAGGTGACTGTGCAAGTACCTGAGTGTACCCAGCTCTCTAACATATTTTTCATCACAACCCTCTTCCCCCCAAAGCTATTTCATTCAACTTCATAATTAAAAGGAATGTAAACCCACAAACTTACACCATGAATTCTCACTGCCCAGCTCATGAATGAAATTCTAGGACAGCCTGGGTGTCATGACTATCTAATTTTCTCCTGTGTGCTGTCTTTTGTGCTTAGGCAGAGCTGCCAGGTGTATGTCTTTGCAGCTTTGAGGATGGCTAGTGAAATCCCCACTGAAGGCTACTGCAAAGGCACTGTATGCTTTCTGTCCCGGCATGTTGTGGTGCCAGCTAGCATATGTGCTGCTTGCATTCAGTGCAAGAGGAAAATAAGAGATTTTACCCAGGGTTGTAAAGACTAAGGAATACATCTGTATCCAAGAATCCTTTTAAGGTTTTTATTTAAGCTTTTGTTTCTCTCAACATTTTTAATTGCTGTTGAAAGGCAATCACAAAAGTTGAAACTTGTACAGTTCATCTTACATTGCAGAAGCTGTTTTTTTCTGGGGTCCTAGTTTGGGAGAATATTTTACAGCTGTGACTATGCTCTGCTCTGCACAACATTGCCCTGGCTCCTCTACGCACAGCCACACTGTAGCTTTGTGTAGGGATGGGAGCTGGGCACATGCACCTACTTCTGAGGGAACTCAGCAAGAATGGAGCAGGTACCTTGCTGCTAGTTCCTCAGTCTGGTCAACTGTGGATGGGGATCCTGAGGAGCTCCCGCATACTGGGGCATAACTGTTGTCCTTAGAATCAGTATTTAAGACAGTCTTGCCAATTAAACACAGTGTCTTTTACCATCTATAAGCTGCAGCAGGTTCCTGTTAAATGGCATTTCTGCTACATTTGGCCCTTTTTCTAGGAAAACTCTAGAATGTACTGACTTTATGTTAGCCTACAAAATGATAAAGAGCAACAAGGTTGGGTGAACAATAACGTTGCACCACAGTAAATTTGAAACCCAACAGGCAGGCACCTGAGAGCTTCACAGATAAAAAATGGAGTAAGGACAGAGTGACAGGAGCAAGTGACCTCAGTACCTAGCCAAGGTCCCTGCAGACACCTATCTCCTGAGGGTGTAAAGCCTGTCATACACTTGTCTCATTGTTCTGGATTCAAGCTGCATCTACGACTTCAGTACTGGTACATTCACACAGGCTGTTTGGGGTCTTCCATTGAACCCAGGTCCTCTGAGGTGAAGAATGTCCCAATAGAATGTTAATTAAAGTTAACTTTTAGTACAATGTTTCCTTTTACGAAGAGCACAAATGCGTACAGCATTTGAGGAATAGCACTTTATATACAAGGACAGTCTGGTCTTCAGCATGTGAAGTTGTTACATGGACAGACCTTTTGGCCTACCTATCTTGAGAAAATCTTGCAAAAAATACAGCTTGCTGATTTGTGCTAAGTGAAATCAATCAATCTATCATTACTTACAACACTGGGATCATCTGTTTAACAAAATGTCATCTCTTTTCTATCGACACGCTTCCTAAGCTGATATTTCATAGAATCATAGAATAGTTAGGGTTGGAAAGGACCTTAAGATCATCTAGTTCCAACCTCCCTGCCATGGGCAG
>WYDI02009599.1:0-13637 GCA_009867235.2 Psittacus erithacus
ATTATTATTGGTGGCAGCAGCAGTGGTTTGTGTTATACCTTAGTTACTGGGCTGTTCTTATCTCAACCCGTGGGAGTGACATTCTTTTGATTCTCCTCCCCATCCCTCCGGGGATGGGGAGGAAGGAAGAGGGGGAGTGAGTGAGCAGCTGCGTGGTTCTGGGTTGCCGGCTGGGCTTAAACCACAACAATTCTTAATCTCACGAATATCTTAGTAGTAGAACAGTCATACGAGCAGACAATTTATTATCTCTAAGACAATACTGACAGACTCACAAGAGGAGAAAATTTATTGTCCCTTAGACAATATTGACAATTACATACTAATAGTAGAGGAGCGCTGCAAAATGCACATAGGCACACCTGCTAACTTTTCCAACAGTACAGTGCTTGGCCTTCATGGCACCAGTGCACGCAGAGAATGAAACCATTTGACTCGCGATGCACAGGAGCAGTTATTCACAGTCACTGCTGAATATGGACAACCAAAGTTCTACATCCTATTTTTAACTTGCAAATTGTACTGTTACCAAAAAATATGACACAACACACACCCCAATGAGCTTCAGAGATGGCTATAAAATATAAAACTTGCTGATAAGAGCACATTGCAAAGCAGCATGGTCAGCAAGCCCATACTCTTGTCCATGAATATTTTTAGTGTTCACAAAACAGTCTTAAAGAGAGAAAGACACTAAATATATTTTGCATCTCCTTTCCACCCCCTCCTTTAACAACGGACAGACAGGAGGAGTGCAATGGCAGCTCCTGCCCAAATAATTTTATCGATCCAAACCTGATCAATCTTACAGCAGACAGTACCAAGAGGAAGAAAAATGAGCCACCATCTGTGGCATGTTCTGGGTGGCAGCACAACTAATGTTTTGTGAGTGAGCTGACACGTCAAAGACGAGAGGCACACAATGCTGTACCAGAAACTTTTGTATCATTCTACATTTAGTTTTAATAATCTATAATGAAAGAAATATTAATGCCAGGAGTAGCAAGCTGCTTTTTTGTGAAGGATGCCAACAGTTGCCTTCACAGTTGCATGGCACACTTGTGTAGCCTATCATTATAGCATCGTGGCATGACACAAACCAACCCCCCTCCAAAACTACTAATCCCTACCAGCAACAGGCTACCTGAAGTTAATTCGGCGCTCTTTGCACTTCCTGCTGCTCTGAAGATACCAAAGAGCCACCTTGAACATGCACTGTAATGGAAACTGCTCACAAAACCCCACTTTTTGCACTGAGGAAGCCTGGAGCATCATTTTGGAGACTTGCTTGTTTGTTTCATGAGGCATAAAAACAGTAACAGTGAAGAAAAGTCACTCGATACCCAGGCATCAGTCTTCATTTCAGTAGACAGATCCAATAGACTAATTGCTTCGGCATCATCAAATATCTGACAGACCAGACCCAAATGGCGTGGTGTGGTTACACCACTGACACAGCAAGCAATACGAGTCTCAAAAGTACAATTACAGCCTTCTTTGCTGCAAGGCTTCTCAATCAGCATGCCGCACATGTGATTTAGGGACATCTGCCCAGATTTTCAGCTGAACACCCCAAGAGACGTGAGCTTCCACCTCAAACTCAGCAGCACCTTAGCTCTCCAGTTTAACTACTGAATTATTGATTTTTTTTTTCTGCAGACAGCCAAAAGAGTAAGAAAAGCAAACACAGACCTAGAAGTTATTATGATGAGAGGAGGTTCAGAGCAGAAAGGCAAACAGAGATGGGGAAGGAAGGAGAGCCTTGTGAAGGACAAGAAAGCCATCGAATAAAACATGAGGGGAGTACTAGGGGACACTGAAGAGAAAGGGGGAACCACAAACCTCACCTCAACAATGGCACTCAAAAGCTGAGCCCTCCTCTGCTCACCAGCTCACTCAATCCTTTGTCTTCTCCAAAGCCCCAGGCTGGGCACTGTGGTCAGGGAGCAAGGCTGCGCTGTGGTGGCACCTCCCGCATGTGCTTTCCCATTGCCTGTCCCCTCAGTTACCTCAGGATGCGCTCCTTGTGCCTCAGGCCTCCACAGCAGGCAGCCAGAGAAGCACAGAGCCCACCAGAGCCCCCTCAGCACACCCCGGCCCCACAAACCACCCAGGTGAGGCCTCCCTGAGGAGAGGCACAAGGCAACCACCCTCCTGCCTTGGGGGAAGAGTGAGGCACCTGCCAGTGCAGCCCCACCACCACAGCAATCACCTCAGGAACACGCCTTGAGCAGGTCAGTCCCAGCATACAAAACACATGGTTTAACACTACCAACCTGCTTCACAGCCCCTGCCAGCGCTCTAGAACGGCAGATAAAGCAGATGAAACACAATGCTTTCCTCCTGCGGCACTGCTCCAGCCACGCCACAGGCTCTGTGAGGGTGGTGCTGGCCCAGGTGTCCCCTGTTACCCACCCAGCCCACAGCGGAGGCCCCTCAGGAACAGATGGTTCCAGAAACTCCCTCACCCATCAGCTAAGGCACTGCCTCAGGTTTTAGCACACACTGCCACAGAGATGGCTGTGTTATAACAGCAGCAGCTTTCCTGGAGCACACAAGCCCCCCTTCTGTTGTGGCCAGGACAAGCTTCTGCCTCGCAGCATTAACATCAGTGGCCTGTTTTATCCTCCATGTTAGGTTGGAGTGGGTGATACAGAGGGTAGATGCCCCTGGCCCACCTCATGTACCTCAGACTTTGTCATGATGTCCATACACAGAACTTTCTGGAAATTTCCATCGTCCTGACCGGACTTATGAGCTGGCTGCTCAGCAGACAGGGAAGTTGAGCAGGGGCAGGACAAAGGATATTGCTCTGGTCTCCAAAGACACAGGCGTGTGCCCCAGCAGAAAATAATTGGACACGACTGGGGTCACTCCAAGATGTCCTTTGTTAGTAGCCTGCAAACAGCTATGGCTCGGGATCAGGGTGTCTGGAGGCTCCCCCAACACTGCTGGTGCAGCCTCTGGCCCTTTTGCACACCACCAGCCAGGCTGAATTGCAGTTCTCTGCGTTCTTTGGGCTGGGACTGACCCAGAAATCCACACAGAGCATGCTTGCGACAGCTGTTTTGGGGCTCAGGGTTACCACAAAAACGAGGGAGAGCAGCACACAGTGGCCATTTTACCCTTGCCTACAAGCACCACCCATCATGCAAGCCAGCAGTTCCAAGAGCATGTCTTCACTGCACATTCCCCATTCAAAGGTGGGGAGAACCAGTTTCTAAAAGCTACAGCAAAGGCCAGTAAATTACAATGAAGTTATTTATATGAGGGATATCAGCAGGCCAGCTTCATGAATGGAGAGCTTATATGAGCTTCTGTAAGCTGCAATGAAGTGTGCTTTGCCCCCGGATTTGATTATCAGCTGGAGGCAGCACCACTGCATTGATGAGAGATTTCCAAGGAGAACTTTGCAGAACCAGGAAGGAGCAAAAGTGAGGATTAACAAGCCTTTCTACTCTACTTTTTGTCTAACCCCAAAAGAAACACATTTGTCTGATGTGCAGTATAGTTATACACCCACATCTTATGGCTTGTTCTATCCATCTACGACTTCATTAGTAAAAGGTGTTTAAGGTTGGCCTGATATTAAGTGGCCAGAGAGAATGCATTAGTCTAGAAATGGGTTATTAAATTCCACTGTCAAACTGATGTAGTCAATAAATACAGTGGAATGCAAGTGCTCTAATCATATAATGCTTCATGTGTACTTAACTGTTGAAGTTCTCATATAGTGGGGTTTCACTCCTGTTTTTCTTCCTTGCTTCTTCGCTTTTCTTCTGCCAGCCTTTGCCCTACTTCAATGTGTAGTACTGTCAGCTACTGAGTTGCCTACATCGTCCTTGGGAACTGCTCTTGCTCAGTAAAGTAGGCCCAGTCATCACACAGGGATCCTAAAACCAGGGAATGCAAGATACTCGCACAGTCAAAGGGTCACAAATCAACCCCATTTCTTCTTGGTAGAAAAGGACATGCTTCCAAATTGATGGGAAGACTTTCTCTGCCCTTTCAAAATGCAAAGAAAGATTTAGCAGAATGCAGAAAACTGCTGCCATTAAAATTATGGGATGCAAAACTGTGACTGCCTCATCATCTTACCTGCCAACTCAACAGCAATACTTGAAGGATTATCATCAACTCATCTCCAGTTCAATCAACCACTTGTTTTTAAAACCACATTGTTGCTGTCTGCCAGCAGAGCCCCTGCTGAATTTGTCCCAGCACTGGATAACATCAGTAACTTAGGTGAAACCAGGCATTTCTAGACAGAGGACCAGAAGATGTTTTATTTCTCTTTTGAAGAATTAGAAGACAGCACTCAGTGGGGATTTTTTTTACTTGGTAGTTGGCATTATTTTGTCTTCTGATCAGAGTTATCAGGCAGTATATGCTGTTCTGAGTTAGAACCACTTCACACCAGAAGCCTATCTGTGGGTCTCATTTCAGCAAAATTATTTCATTCTCAAAGAAAGCTGAAGTTTTTGTTACGGGGTTAAGAAGTCACGTCCATTTTTGGGATGGTTTTAATTTTCTTCATCTCCTCACTTACTCTGACAAGGATTAAACTGTAGGAACAGAACTGGATCACTTTTCTCCTGCTTCAGACTGCATTCAGTTTAAGCTTTAAGGTTCCATTCATTCTACCAGGATTTTTCAAAAACGCTCCTGTTGGCAAAGCACCGAATGATTCTCAGCAACCACTCGCATCAAAAAGTATTTAATTCTCTACACTTTCTCCAGAAGTAAATGTAAAGATAAAATATAAAAAAATACAGAAAATTCACGGTTGCTTTTTTGGGTTTGATTTGATTCATTTGCACTGAAGCCGACAAGGGTGTGTTTAAACAAATAAAGCAATGCCCTCTAGTGTTCTGCAGAGAAATTTGGTAAAAGGCTGCCCAAAGCCTTTGAAAATTCAAGTTTAGGATTGCCATGCCATCTCAAATGACAGCTCAAGTTTTGACAGCTCAGGGCTCAGATACAGCATCCTTAAGATGTTCTGCACATAACTGTGCCCTGCAGAACTATTTGGGATCCTTTCCTTCCATCCATTGCCAATGCTTGCATCAGAATTTCATGTCAAAAGATGGAGGTGTTCTCTGAGCATACACTGATGGCATAAGGAACATCTGGGAACAAAAAGGACTTTTGAGAATCAAACAAAAGCCTGATCCTTTCCTTCCCAGAGTTCACAAGTAAATGAAATCCACCACCTCTCTCATCATCCACAAATACCATCTGTGGACAGCTTTTTGTCTTCCCATCCATGGCATGTGACAAATCACATAATACCCACCCTGCACCTTCCCCAAGAATGCACAGCATTTGGTACCCTGTGTTACTGACCCTCCACACAAGCAGGATGATACATTTGGCTTGAAGAACTCTCTTGCAGAGCTCCACAGCTTAGTGGATTTCCTCACAGCAGTAGCATTCCCAAAATACTCATAAATTGCAAACAGAACTGTCTAAACTTAAAGATTTAAATAAAGGAGAGCATTCTCAGTTCTGGAAAACATGCAGACCTATCAAAAGTATTTATTTACACCTTGTACACATTATAAATCACAACTTTGCATCACACAAAGGACTGGGAGAGCTTTTATAACCGGAGGTCTGAAAAGC
Source organism: Psittacus erithacus (assembly GCA_009867235.2). Taxonomy (NCBI): domain Eukaryota; kingdom Metazoa; phylum Chordata; class Aves; order Psittaciformes; family Psittacidae; genus Psittacus; species Psittacus erithacus. The sequence goes on from WYDI02009599.1 coordinate 5,626, forward strand.
AAAAGGCAAGGTCCTTGATGAAGGCTGCTCTTAAATGTCCTTAAATTGTACCATCCAATTGCTCTTGAAAGACAACTGCTGGGGTCTCACTGTTTAGATAGAATAGAAACTTGAATGCCTTTGATTAAACTTTTAATCACATCAAGCACTTTAAAAATAATTAACAACCAAAAAACCCATGTTGGCCACTGGACTGGCCCTGGCACTTGTGATGAGCCTTTTTAGGGCACTATATTTGAAGCCTCTGTGTCTGAGGCTGCAATACAGAATTTGGATGTAGAAGTAGGATCAAATGATGAATTTCTAAAATTAGGTTTAAGCTTAGGAACACCACTTTAAAATTCAAATTATATTCCCCTCTTCTAAGAGGGCAACTAATACATATTCCAGCTAAACAACCAGATAGGGTTTTTTCTCCTGTAATGGTGAGTGGCTACTGCCAAGCATCCTGCCCTGCAAATAAGTTTTTATCTTGTTATACACATAACAAGATTAAGGGAGAAAAGAAAGTAGTTTAGAGACTATCCAAAAGACAGCCAAGGCAGGACATCCAGCGTTTTCACCACTGCACTAGGAACTATTATTTCTTAGGTCTGACGCAATGTCTGTGTGACTGGTTGTGTGCACAGAATACTGTCCTAGAGAAACTGCTTGTATATATATTTATAAAATAAAAAGACTTTCAGGATCAGTTTCTTCCCTGTTGCAATTTTATTTGCAGGGAATAGTGTGGAAAAATGACCACTCAAAATTCAGGGTATAAAATAAAAGCAAGGAAAAGATCTGGGAAAGACACGTAACAACGTGAAAACCCAGTCTCCAGCCTCAATGAACACAACAGTTTTTCCACTTGTCAGTTTAGTCAACAGCCCAGTGCCTTTCAGACACATTCTCACCTTCTCCAGGAAGCAGCAGAGCCACCTGAAAGAGATGGAGGAAAATGCTCCAGCATTTATCATGGAGAGGTCACACACCCCTACTGTTCTATCTTGACACGATGTGTATTGTTCTGCAGAGCTGGAAGCATTCTACCAGTGTTTCACTTTGCAAAGATGCCATAAGAGTCAGGCACTGAAACTGCCTGAATTGCATGTAGTTTCATCAGTGAAGCACAAACCAAGCTCCTCCATTCTTCACCTTAGCCCTCTTCTTGCACAAGTGTTTTGCTATGAGATTTGTGCTGGTGCATTCTCCTTATTTTCCTTCTGTGTCACTATCTGCAGGTACTTCAGTCGCATGGGAGGGAGCTGATCATAAAGGTCAAATCCCAAAGAGCTCTCTGCATTCGGCAGTCTGTAGTAGAGCAGGTGCTTTTTCAAGATCTGAAGAAAGAAAGAACAGCCATAAAGCATGTTGAAAAAAACCTAATCTTTTCCACCCTGTCTCCAACACAACATAGCAACCTGCCAGATAGTGCAATTCCATTATGCCCAACATATTAATTGCATCATCTTAATGGAAGAGTTTTAAAAGGTGAGTTTCTTCCAAGAAACTTTTGATTTGCATGAGAATTCCTTTTCTGAACGTAACTCCAATGTCTCCTCAACAGCCCCTCACAATAACTTCTTGTCAGAAGCCCAAGTGGGGTTCTGAGTGGGATCTAAGAATTTACCCTGGATGCTAAACATAAAAGGTCAAATCACAGAAATGTAAGACTTTGCAAGCTCCCAGAGAAACAGTACATCTGTTTTGTTCTTTTCAGGGGAAGCGTCCAACTAAGAGTAAAAGGTGATCACTGCTGGCCATGTTCTCACAGTTGTGCTAGAATCATCCCTCTAGGACTTCCCACGATCCTGATATAACGCTGCTTGGGCAAGAGGCATGGAAATACAGTAGAAGACATTCATCTAGGTTCCAGAGTGCTCTGAGTGCAATTATTACAAGAACTGGAAAACAGTATTTATAGCCATCACAGGTCAAAATCCTGCTAATCTCTCATTCTCAAGTTGGCAAGGCAGTTAAAACACAAATTTCAAAAGTCAAAGATAAATCTGTAAGAGTACTGCATCTGAAAAACTTAATTCCCAGTGGCACAGACTGAACCCGACAGATCCTACCTCATCCACCAACAGCCATGTCTTTCGCAGCATGCTTTTCCGAGCAGCATCCATCTCCTGGGAACAGACCACATACTTTGCTTAATATGGTGAACTGCTACCTTACCCCACAGGTAGCAGTCCAGAAGGACACTTTGTTCATTATGACAATGCTCCAAAGGGCAGCTTATTCCAGAAGAAAGGGCTCGAGATGGCTATTGCTTGGATCTTGCCTCACTCCTCCTTTCCCTGACCTGAAACTCAGCTGACTTCTTCACTTTCAGGTAAAACTATAGATCAGAGGTGAAGTGTTAGCAGAAGTAATCATTGCTAGAGGCCCCAGGGCCATGGGGAGGCTTCTGCTTGGTTATTCGAGCAAGTGAAAGAACAGTCTGCGCACTGAGACTGCCCCAGGCAGAGGCTAAATCTATTACAAGCTCTCTCTGCCTGACCAAGTCCCTAAGCCTCTCCATTCATCCCCACGTACCACAGCCCACGTAGTTGCTGACTTCAGAGGTTTGTGTAGCATTGACTACCACTAATGCAAGTGCTTTAGGGTATAATGAACAAGAGCTGCTGTGTCTCATATGTGCATTCTCAAAAAGCTGACCAATCCTCAAAACGTTCACCTACAATCTTTGTGTTCAAGCCCAAGGTCAGTGATTCACCACAAGCCACACTGGACCCCTAGGGAAGAGCAGATGCAAACCCCAAAGCTTCCAGCCGTGAGGCTCTGCTATACATTACCTACCTGTGTTGTGCTGTCTTGGGAGAAAATAAAGCTGTTCACATGAGCCACAGCCACCACGTAAAGAACAGGGCACCAGTTGTGGCGCAGCATGCCAGTGACAAGTGTTCGGAAGTAGAGTCGCAAGAGGTTCAGGTTATCCTCAGGAGGGGAAGTGTATTGCTCAAGAGGTACAGGGAACTGCAACAAACAAAGGCAACATTACACTTGTTATCAGGGTCTAAGTGCTGAGGGGAAGTTCATGACTTTAGGGTGCCCTTCCCCAGCTGTCTGTGTGCATACTCCTATATAACATGATATACTTCAGTGGTACCACCTCCATTTGGAGCAGCACTGTTACTGCCCACGCTGACTAATGTGACATGCCTTTGACAAAGCATCCTCAAGACTTATTCAGCTTTACAGAGAGATGTTTTACTGGTTAAATCACTGCGGCTGCTTTTTGGCACTGGTTAGAATAGTGGTTTCAAAGTGAAGAGGTAAAGAACTTTCAACAGCACCATATTCCACTAATGGACCAGAGGCTAACACTGATCTGTGCATTTAGCCAGAAAAGGAAAGGAGATATATGTGCCAGAGTTAATGATTTTAAGCGAAGTTTCCATCATTCTCTGATTTCATTGTCTAGCTTTGAAAAATAGGTTAGAAAAGCTTACAGTAACAACTTGGTTTTATTTGCTTCGTTCCTCTCCAGAAGTCCAATTTTAGATAAGTTCTCTAGGGCTAACACAACATTTCATTTTGAAGCATCTTCTTTACAGGTTTAAAGACAACCACTGATTTTACTCCATTCAAAATACAGTCTGCCCTCTATGGTCATTTGAGCTCAAGACAAAAAGGGGACAAGAAAAAACCCAAACAAATGCCACCTTGAGTGATCAGATTTTCCAACACATAGTTTGTCTTCAAGCAACAGGGCAATGAAAACATTGCTCAAACTATTTGGCATTTAAAAAAAATTCTAAGCATACAAAAAACAATCTGCCTTGAAATGTTCTCCGTTGTAACATATGCCACAGGTCTAATGCTGAAGGATGTGATGTTGAGAGATCAAGACAAGATAAAGTATGTGATGTAGAATCAAGGCTTTCTGAACAATAGTGTTTAGCTCTGTTCCTACATATATTTGTGGTACTGGAACAGAAGCAAGGGTAGGCTACTGGGAACATCAAGAGAACAGAGAGCTTACCACAGGTCAATATCTTGCCTTATCTGCTTAAGAAACAAAGGCTCATCAGGTCATAATGATATAGAAAAACTGGCTGCAGGGCTACTACAACCAAAGCAAAAGCACAACAACATACATTGGAAAGCACTGATCTCACATAAATTGCTGGTTCACAGTTCTTTGGAAAAAAAGTTTTGAAAGGTTATCTTTGTATTAGCAAACTTCAAGCTATATCAAGTATTGTCTGTCAACTGCCAAAGAACTTGAAGACAGCTACACTCCATCTCTTGTGCTCCGCTCATTCAAAAGAAATGCAGTCCTGCACTTGACATGTGAAATCTTCCTGCCAAGTTCCCCAGCAAAGCACAATCCAGTGTAACTATGTGTGGAAACACGGTTGAGAGGAAAAATAACTTTCTCCATGCATTGGGCAAGGAAGATGTTCTCACCAAGGTGAGACGAGACTTATTTAAGGGAAAGGTAATTGGTGGCAGAAGAACATGGGGTGCAGACTAGCCCTCATACATACACGCTATAAATTGGAAGGAGATTCTCAATCATTAAACCAAGCAGAGTATGGGGCAGTTTCCACTGAAGACTGAACATATATACACACACTCTGCTCTCAAAACAAAGCTCAACAGGTTTCTGTGACAAGGGCCTGCATCTACAGGGGATGGGCTCTAATCTTCAGACTTATTCAAGCTGTTTTACCATCCCACATCCAAAACCAAGCCAACAAAACCTAACCAATATCAACAAAAAAACCCCATATACACTGCTGTCATAGCCCCAGATCAAAAGAACATCGCTCTCTCCATACCTATTCTACTTTACATTGCATGTGTTGCACTTTCTTCAGAGAGAATGAAAAGCCTCTAAGCAAAAGAAGTATGATTAGTCTACTTGATAAGAAGGAGTAAGGAAAAAGGGAAGTGCTGGGAGGATGTCCAAATGAAGGCTGTAGAAACACAAGCAAAAGACCAATGATCCAGGGATATGCAGTGACAGGCAACTACCATAAGCCAGGATTACCTGCTGGAGTGGCACTCCCAGCACCTTCAGGATACTTGTGTGCTCCCCAAAAACAGAGAGGCGCAGATGAACACTGAAACGCTTCTGTAAAGGTAGAAGAACAAAGACTCCAAAGAGTGGATGTCCAAAGGAAACAGCTTCAAACTGCTCCAGGAGACTTATGTAGAGATCGTGGAAGGATGCCAAACCAGGGAGAGGAGCATCCAAGTTTAGGGAGTCCAATGCCTTGGGTTGGCAATACACAGACAGAAGGGCAGCTGTATAGCAGTGGATTGGTGCTTCTAGAAAGAGGTCACTGCCTGTGAGGAAGACACACATAAGCCGTGCAAGTTTGGCAGCAGTAGGGATGCTCTGAAGTGTTTTAGCACGCCAGGTTTCCAGCAACAAGACCCATTGCAGGTTCCAGGTCACAGTGTTAACAAAATCAAGTGGGAGAGAGTTCAGTACAGCCCCACGTGTCTCTGCATTAGTCACTCTGTTGTAAAGGCTGATAAGTGGAAAGAATGGCCAGTCTGAAGGCAGGATGGGCCCTTTGACCTCAGGAAGCAGCATTGACTGGATGAGGTAATTTCGTCCTTGGTAGGGTGCTTGGGAACGCACAAGGGTAGGCTGCAAGTGGACAAAATGAGAAAGGTAGCAGGAGCGGATGGAAGATAGATCCTGGTATGATTCTCTCAGCAGGGCACCACGAGTAGCCTTTGAACAAGATGCTGCTGCAGAGCCAGGCTGTGCCAGTTTGGCACTGGTACCCAAATGCAGGATATCAGAGAAGTCAGCTGCTTCTGGCCCTCCAGCTTTCCCTTCACTGTAAGACAGAGACAAGCATCAGTTTAAGAAACAAACAAACCACCACAAAACAAAGAAACAAAACACCACAGAAATTCTTCTCTACACTCTTCATGGGTCAAGTTGACCAGTAAGTAAACAGCACTTGCAACACTTCCTAAAGCATTCAGCTAGGATAATAGCGAGTGCCTGTAAAGCATCAGTTACCTTGGTATTTACAGGGAATTCACAGAACTACATCTAGAGTTCATAACACTAAGGCCTTGCCATGAAAAACCTCCACACAGTGCCAGCAGTCTGGTGTGGAGGCTAAAACCCCTTGTGCAGAGAGGCAATCCAACACAGGAGTCAGGGTGCTGAGATGAAGTAACATATATCATAAGGCCTGTGTGCCTCAATAAGGCAATTATAGGAATAGTACTTTTGCAGCTGGTCAGGGGAACCAGGGACTGGTAATTAGATACTTGGGGGTTTTTGTCAAATCCATGGGGCACAATCCCAGACCAGAGACTCACCATGGTCTCAGATTACTTGCCAAGTTGTCACAAAATGTTAGCTCTATCCAGGTACTTGTTAAAAACAAAACCCACCAAACTGATCAGAAGGCTCCATGACTGGAGAATATGCTAATAAATAACTAAAATGTGAATACAAGCTCTATGAAAAGCCAAAAATTATAACAAAATTGCAGTGCCAGGGGCCTACACCTACAGGGGATAAACTCTGTTCTTCAGACTTGCATCAACCAAGCTGTTTTACCATCCCATCCAAAACCAAACAAACAAAACCCAAGTTGCCCATATACTAGACTACAGAAAGAAAAAAATGCAAAGCTTACGGAAGAAACTCTGGATTAAAGGCAAGATCCAGTAGGACCTCGTAAGCCAGATGCTCACTTCCTGGCAACAGACGGCTTAGTAACGCCATGGCAACACAGTGATGGAGGGAGGCATGCTGGCTGTAATCTGGACAAGCGCCTGCCTGTACAGGAAACAAAAGAAAGAAAAACCACTCTATCATTTGTCAGTGAGGCAATCAACAAGGACAGGAGGGTCAGCTGAGACACAGATCTCACAGGAAAGTGGGAGATTCACCCAGCTTAAGTCAGGTATGTCAATGAATGTGGATGTAATGACCAGTTGCCACTTGGACACACTGAGCTGGAGAGGCCACAGGTGAAGGCTATGAGAGGACTAATAACAGTACCATTCTCCGAGCCAAGGCTAGTACGAAGTACTGCAGGTGATATTCATGGCGCAGGATCCACGCAGATGAAGGAGTTACAGAGGGAGGTCCACTCTGCCAGCTTTGATGTAAATAATCCTTCAAGCCTCTGGAGTCCAGCACAGAGCTGTACTATAAAGGAATCAGAAGCAGAAACATACTATGAAGACAGCTCATGCCTGGAGGAAAGTGAAAGGTCTACCCCATACCTTCTCACATGAGAATTTCTGTTGGTTACTCCAAAAGGGATACTTAAAAATAGCCTGATAAGTATCTGCTTTTCTGCCTCAGGGTTCACCTTTATCCATCATGACCATCCCTACCACAGGTAACCAATACTCACTTCCCTAGTGCTTTGTAAGGCAGAAGTATGGCCAGTGGCTGAAGATGTTTTCCCCTCATCTGGCCAGATAGAATCATAGAAGAGATAGGGTGGGAAAGGACCTTAAGATCATCCAGTTCCAACCCCCCTGCCATGGGCAGGGACAAGTCACACTAAACCATGTCACCCAAGGCTCTGTCCAACCAGGCCTTGAACACCGTGAGGGATGGAGCATTCACAACTTCCTTAGGCAACCCATTCCAGTGCTTCACCACCCTTACAGTAAAGAACTTCCTCCTTATATCCGATCTAAACTTCCCCTGTTTAAGTTTGAACCTGTTACCCCTTGTCCTATCACTATAGACCCTAATGAATAGTCCCTCACCAGAATCCTTATAGGCCCCCTTCAGATACTGGAAGGCTGCTATGAGGTCTCCATACAGCATTCTCTTCTCCAGCTGAACAGCCCCAACTTTCTCAGCCTGTCTTCATACAGGAGGTGCTCCAGTCCCCTGATCATCCTCATGGCTTCCTCTGGACTTGTTCCAACAGTTCCTTGTCCTTTTTATGTTGAGGACACCAGAACTGCACACAATACTCCAAGCGAGGTCTCACAAGAGCAGAGGGGCAGGATCACCTCCTTCGACCTGCTGGTCACGCTCCTTTTGATGCAGCCCAGGATACGGTTGGCTT
>WYDI02009600.1:0-15265 GCA_009867235.2 Psittacus erithacus
AGCCCCGCCCTCACCTGCCGCAGCCCCGCGCACCTGGGCGGCCCCGCCCACTCAGGCGAGCCCCGCCCATCGGCCAAGCCCCTCCCACTTGTGCCGACGCCTTCCCGGCGGCCGACTCGCGCTGGCCCCGCCCGCGCCGCTGAACCGCGCCCGCCTGAACCCGCTCCGGTTACCTGCGGGCCCCGCCCCCCGCGCTCGGCCCGCCCCGTACCTGGGCACGCTCGAAGCTCTCCCGCTCCGCCTCCAGGCCGCCGCCGCCCGCCCGCCGGCCCAGCACCTTGGGCAGCGGGTTGGACACCTGCTTCATGGAGCTGCTCACGCGGTCCATGGCCCCGCCGCAGCTCCGGCCGCGCCGCGCCCTCGCCGCCACTCGGCTCCGCTCCGCTCGGCGCCGCCGCTGGCCGGACCCCGCGCCATTGGCCCGCCCACCTGCCACTCACGTGCGGGCGCGCCCTGCAGACACCGCCTCTGCCGCGGTGGCTCCGCCCTCCGTCCCGCCCCCTCGCTCTCATTGGCCACCCGAGCTGCCACTCGGGGGTGAGCCCCCGGGAGAGCCAGCCCGGAGCCAGTCACGTGATCTCAGCCAAGCCCACTGGCGTAGTCTGGCGCCGCTCACCGCCAGCTCCCGCCCCTAAAGGGCGGTCCCGCTCTGTGCTGGCCTGGGGCGCCGCCCGCAGCGCGGCCCGGCCCTGGCCTGGCCGATCCGTCCCATCCCCGTGTGACGGGCGGGCACCGCCCCTGCCGCTCGTACTGGCTGCCCCGCAGCGGGGGTTCGCGCCGAGCTGTGAGCTCAGGCCGCGGTGAGCCCAGGCCGCGGTGAGCCCAGGCCGCGGTGAGCCCAGGCCGCGGTGAGCCTAGGCCGCGGTGAGCTCAGGCCGCGGCTCCGGCTCCGGCCGGGGGGTCTCAGGGGCGTCCGGCTCAGTCCCGGGACTGAGCGACCCCCTTGGGGCTCGGGGCGCGCAGTGCTGCTGGAGCTGGCCCGAGTGGGCTGGCCTCGACGGTCCTACAGCTCCGGCGTGCGGCCTGCGGGGCTCTCGCTGTGCTCAGGCCCTGCCCCGGATCCCGACCTGGTCCGGCCCCGCAGCGGGATGTGGCAGCGCTGCGTCGCAGCCTGCCCAGGGCAGTCCATCCTTCCGTCGTCCCCCCTTCTTGTCTCCTCCCCGGGCTCGGGACCCCGGGTGCACCGTGAGGGCTGAGCTGCGCTCCTGGCATCCCGCGGATCACCATTTTGCCAGGCTTCACTTCACGTATGGGTGGATTCAAGGAACCGCTGACTGGTTTGGGTTGGAAGGGACCTTAAAGCTCCTCCAGTTCCAAACCCTGCCACGGGCAGGGACACCTTCCACTAGAGCAGCTTGCTCCAAGCCCCTGTGTCCATCTTGGCCTTGAGCAGTTCCGGGCTTTGCAGCTGTGCCTCGGCCAGGGAGGTGAGCAGGAGGCCCTCCTGGGCTGTTGGCGTGGACGGGGTGGCCAGCTTCGGCTGTGGGTGAGACGCTCTGATGTGGTGTGTGGTCAGGCAGAGCGCAGCAAGGAGGATGGGGCATTTCTCTGGTAGCACTGGCAGAGGTGAAAATTGGTTACACCTGTTTGAAGAACAAGGAAAGGGAAGCAGGAGAAGGTTTTGGCTTCCCCTGAGCAGCCAGCAGATCAATGCTAAGCTGTGCTTTTGCATAAGCTGATTCTCTGGTCCCTTCACTCAGCAGAGTTCTTGGCTGGGACCTGATCTCTGCCTTCTTTCAACTCAGTGGATCGCTGGCTGTAACAGCTCCTGTAGTTTTGACCAGGAATCCCATCCTGCTCTGGAGGTGAATTTCTCACTGAGACCTTTGCCAGAACTTGGAATGTTTCTGCAAAATTCAGACAAATCAGTGTCTTTGCAGAGACTGAAAACTCCCCGGGTCTGCTCCCGGTTAGTGATGGCAAAAGGGCTGTGCTGTGCTGCTGTGTCCTTAAAGCAGGTCATACAAAACCAGTGGCCGTGCCCACACTGGTGGGGAACATCTCTGCGGAACCACCCTCCCTGCTGCTGCTGGGGGTGATGGGACAACCTGGGAACGATTGCTGAGGATGTGGGCTGTCAGGAGCTTTTGTGCAAGCCATTAAATCATTCTCCCTATATAACTCACTTCTGTGGCTTATTTTTCAGTCAAAACATTTGCCACGCCATCCCCACTAATTGCTGTGCTGGGGTTATCAGGTGCATGGCTGATGGGGAACAGGCTCCACTGTGCAGTGAGGCCACCTCCAGCTTGTCTCATCTCCCCGTCTGCCGTCTCTCTAATGCACTTTCTGGAAACCTGCCTCCTTCATTGGGGCTGGTCCCAGAGGAGGTTTAATGGATTTATTCCAGCCACTATTGCAGCGAGGTGATTAATAATTGAAAAAATGAAGTCATTGCCAAACGGAGACGAAAGTGAGACAGAACAGAGGACATTTGATGGAGGACAGCAAGGTCCTTGTCATCTGCCTCCCTCACCTCTACCTGGCTCAAAGCCTCCTGCTCCTGCAGAGGGATGGAGCAGGGAGGCTCAAAGCCTCACTCTCCAAGGCGCAGGCCTGGATCCAGGAGGGCTGGACCTCTGCCTCAGGGCAAGGGATCACTGGGCTGAGACCTGTGTTAGCTTTCTCCCTCTTCCTGAAGAGCAGAGCCACATCCTCCTCCTCCACAGCCAGGGTCTTCTGGGCCTGGGCTGGACAGCTGAGAGACTCCTCTTGCCTGGGCAGGAGTGGAGGAAGGCAGCTGGTTGTGGAACAGCTGTTTCTAACAGGGGCTGTGACACGGTGGAGCTGGGATCCAGCCCGCAGTCAGAGCACCCTGGGCTGGCCCAATCCCTGCAGTGGCTCTGTGGGGTTGTGCTTTGGTGCTCTGGCCCAGGCTCAGCTGCTCTGCAGGGATCTGGGGGGCTGCTTTCCCGTGGAGAGGATTGTCTTGTTTTGAGGCAGGTTGAGAGATGCTCTGGGAGAGGAGAAGGTGTACAGGGCTGCCCCTCTGCATCAGGTCCCATGGGGAGATGACAGGCAAGGGCTAGCAGTGAGCAGAGTGGAGGGAAGGCAGGTTGGGCACAGCTCCTCTCACCCTGCAGGTCCTTTCTGGAAGCCATGGCTGGCTTTGCCCCATCAGAAAGGGCCAGCTTCTGGCATCCAGCTGCCCTACGGCAGAGTGTTGCCTTACCTTCCACCACCACAGCCTCACCCCCCAAGGGAGGTGGGGACCCCCAGGAAGGATGCACAGCTCTCCTCAGACCTGCCCGTTGTGCCAAGGGGTCCTGTTTAAAAAGGATCAAAGTTACCATAGATCCAAGTCAGTTTCTGTCTATTGACAGTAGTGTGTATAACTTTCATCTGCTCAGGTGCTCTGTCCTTGCTCCTGTCTATGAGGCTGGACTGCAACCTGGAAGCAAAGGGTGAGGGGAGAGCCTGTCATGGGGGTGTCTGGCCTACCTGGGGACAGGCACTGTCCTCCCCAGTGCCACCCACCTGCTGCAGATGCTTTCCCATTTTTGGGGCAGGAGCCCTTGGCTTGGGCCATGGGGCATGGTCACCTTCCTTGCTTTCAGTAGCGATCTGGGTTTCTGCACCCGAGTTATCTTCTGCAGGATGGAGACCACACGTATGGTGTCTGCTGGGATGTGGAGAGGATGGTGTGACCCCTCTCTTTGCCCTTTCGGGACACCAAGTGATACCCACCAGGCACTGTCTCCGGCTGGGCTGGTCTGTCCCCGCTGCGGGGCTCTGCAGGGCAGCCTTCCCTTGCTGCTCGCTCCCATCCTCCCTCTCTGCCAGGAGATTGCGTCTCAGCTTGGCCTCATCTCAAAGGAGCTGCCAGCAGAGGGGAAGAGGTGGGAGGGGGAGAGCTGAAGGGGCTGCAGGGGCTGTGGACCAAGGTCAGGGCAGAGGGATGCTCCTTTCCCAGGTGGGGGGCTGGAGGCCCCCTCTCCAACCCCCATCCCTAAGCAGAGCTGGGAGAGTCCCAGGGTGCTGCTGCAACCCTCCTCACCCTCCCATAGCCTGGCTTGGGCTCAGGCACGCACAGATCCTCCTTGTTTCAGCAAGAAAATAGAGGCACAGAGAGTGCCACAGACCTCCTCTGTTACCCAGCTGGCTGCTCAGAGCAGGCGGGCACAGGGCTCTGTTCAAAGGTCCTGCTCTCTTTTACCTCTGGGAGGTGAGCTCCCAAGTGGATCCCCTCCAGTCACCCTTTTAGACATAATCCAGGGCATAATCCACTGAGCCCACCCAAGCAGATGAGGTGCCCGTGGAGGGCCGGTCTCCTGGAAAGGCATGCAGCGGGAGGGCAGTGTGAAGCCCTCCTCAGTTGCCATCCTGCAGCCACAAATACAGCCCTGCCCTGGTGACAGGGCTGTTTGCTCAGACCCTGAGACAAAAACATCTCATGAGTCAAAGCGCCACCCTGGTGCTGGGGGCGGGCAGGGTCTGGGGTATGTGGGGTGGCCAGGACCCACAGGAGGGTCTGTGGCAAAGCAAAGAGCGCCTGGGACAGCACACTGCAGTGGGAGTAGTGTGCATGGGGGTGGAGGGGTGAGGTGTGTGTGGAGCTTTCATCATTGGATCCCATTCTTTTGAATGCTCTGGGCAAACCAGATGCTGCTGCTGAGTCCTTGTCTGCTTCTGCTGCCAACCAGCCCCAGGGCGGTTACATGGGGCAAAAGGAAAGGGCAGCAGGGCCAGCTCCCATGTAGGAGAGCTTTGGAGGCAAAGCAGCTGCTCGACGGGACTGGAGAGGGTCATGAAGGGGACTGCCTAGCAAAGGAGCATGAGGGTCAGTGGGGCCCGTGTCTCTGTCCTGGGAGAGGTCTTCTGCTGGCCAGGGTTTACAAGGAGGGATGTAACCCCACAGCATCACCAGGTATGTTCTCCGCACTGACACCTCAGCAACTGCCTCTGCTTGCCCAAGAATTCAAAAGCAAAGCTGAGCACGGCTTGCAGCCAGATCTACAGGAGAAGACCTGAACCCAACAGGGACCTTGGGCCAGTGCAGCAGTGGTGGTGGCTGTGCAGGGGAGAAGCTCGCTCCGGAGCACTGTTTGGAGGTGGGAAGTGTTTGCTATCTGCTGGAGAGGTTCCCCATTGCATGAGCAGCAGGTCCAGCCTGAGCACTGCTCCAGCCCAGCTCACAACCCTGGGTGGCCCTGGGCACAGCTGCCTGCACCAGGAGCAGGAAAGCAGCACCTTTCCAGGTGGGAAAAGCTGATGTCTCCTACAGTAGGACATCCAAGCTTGCTTTGATGTTGTGGGGCAGCCTTTGGCTGCCAGGATGTGATGATCACTGAGGAAAGGTTTTCCGTGTATGACTTGGGGTGTGCAGGGTTGGGTGTAGGACCCCTGTGCTTGCTGCAGAAGAGCGTGGGTAGGAAATGAGGCAGGGGCTGCAGGAAGGGCTGTGGATCATATAATAGTTAGGGTTGGAAAGGACCTTAAGATCGTACAGTTCCAACCCCCCTGCCATGTGCAGGGATGCCTCTCACTAGACCATGTCACCCAAGGCTCTGTCCAACCTGGCCTTGAACACTGCCAGAGATGGAGCATTCACCACTTTGGGCAACCCATTCCAGTGCCTCACCACCCTTACAATAAAGAACTTCGTCCTTATATCCAGCCTGAACTTCCCCTGTTTAAGTTTGAAGCCATCACCCTTTGTCCTATTGCTACAGTCCCTGATGAAGGGTCCTTCTCCAGCATCCTTGTAGGCCCCCTTCAGGTATAAAAAGGATCTGGAGGGCCAGCCTACCCCTGTCCTGCCTTTACAAGATGAGCATCGCCCAACACTGACCTGTGCTCTGTGGGGCGTTTGCTTTGCCCTCTTGATTCCCGAAATCCCGCAGCCTGACTTGCGGGCACCCCGTGCTCCTCCAGCAGAAGCCAACAGGAGGCAGACTTCTCAAGTGCAATGTGCCACATAGCGCTGAGTACTCAGCAACGTCCGGCCCGGGGCATCTCCGAGCTCACGCCCGCGTTTTAGTCTTCCTTTCTCTGACCCTCAGCTGCCGTAGCTAAACCAGTCACACAGCGCCATAGCTGCTGGGCAAATCTGCCCAGATCAGGCAGGCTGGCGCTCAGAACTGAGGGTGCCTTCTGGAAGACAAAGGCAGCCTGTGCCTGGCCTTGGGGGTACTACCACGTTCCTGTGAGGGCCACATCCTGACACGGCAGCTGGCTGCTTCTGCGGGCTCTTGTCCAAAAGTGAGGCTTTTCTAGGCACCCAAGATTTGTCTTGGAAAAGGCACAAACTGCAGCAGTGTATCTCTGCCTTGCTGTGTGCTTAGAAACTGTTGGTGTCTTTCTGCTGACATTTACCAAAAATATCCATCTGGAGGCATATTATGATGCATAGGTTTCAGTCCAGGGATTTCAATGCAATTTCACGAAGTACTCTATAGACCTCACAGTCCTGTAGGACCAGTTGTCCTGGGGAATCAAACACGAACAATCCCAGAGGATGTACACTAAGGAAGGGTCCTTTTTGCCCAGCCTCAGTACCTCCAGATGTGGCTACAATACAACAGACCCCTTGAAGAAAAAGCAAATATTTGTGCTGCCTCCTTTGAGTGCATTCCCATCTCCAACCTTTCTCATTTCACAAATCTTGAGCTTAGCACTTTGAAATCCAAGCCCCGGCTCAGACTCGTGGAAATTTCGTTGTGATCACCATGTCCCTTGGCAAGGAGCTCCTCGCATGTAGAGCTATTGCCTTCTGTTCATTTTGAACCAGGATCTTGCCAGCTTCATTTGATGGTCCATGGTTCTCACTCTGTGAGAATCAGTGTATAATCAATCGCTATGCGCCACTCTTTCCAGGCCCTCGGCATTTTGCAGACTTCGGTTCCCTTCCTGGAAAGTCTTGATCCCTCTGGAAAACGCCTCTTTTCATCTGAGATCTTGCTTGTCTTTCTTGGAGCCTCACCACCCTGTGATTTCTGACTTCCCCCAGTCATTCTCTTTCTATTTCCAGCTGATTGGGGCTCAGTTAAAACCAGCATTTCTCCCATCAGTGATCCGGCAGCTCGCAGGGGCAGTGTGACAATGTGATCCCCCAGCCATGACTCAGGGTTGGTTGGTGGAGCTGGCTGCCTTCAGGGCTAAAAAGAGATGTCCTCCTGCATCCCAAATCTGTTCTGGTGATGGATTTAAAGATATCATGTGCGGTTTCTATCAAAAGCTGAAACACACCATAAGGCAGAGGCTTTAGAGGCTCCATAAATAGCTCCTGTTTAGGATGTAGGATATGGAGGAGGTTCCAGAAATCAAAATATTTATAGATTTGCATTATTTGTCTTAGCAGGAAGAAGCAGCTAAGACTGAAATACAAAATCTTCCTTCAAGGAAAACAGTGAATAGGGGGAATAACTGAGGTGTCAAAACCTCCAAGAATTCCTTTTGTGATGAATGGAAGCGGAAAACACAGCCCAGTATATCTCAAAGGAGAGAGAATTCATTGAAAATGTTTAGGCACATTCATATTCCTGATAGAAAATATTGATTTTTCAGAATGAATTTTGACATTTCCATCAAACCCATATTTGAATATTGCAAGAACATCCAGAACATTCAGCTAAAAGCAGCTCCGAGCTGGGCTGTGTTGGTGTGAGCTGCATCAGTGAGGGTGTCCCGAGCCTGTTCTCCTCCTCTCAGTTTTATTCTGGTCTCTGTGTGGAAATGTGTAACAGGAATGCTAAGATTGGTCTGAGCAGGGGATGTGTGCAAATATTGGGTCTGGACGCACTGGCAGGAATGGCAGGAGCAGAGGAATGGAAGTGATGGATGCTGGTGGCAGCTCAGTTAGCAGCTCACCAAGTGCATTGCAATCATCTCGTCTCACCTCAGTTTGATCTCAAGCTCATCTCTCTCCACGTGGTTTCCCAGTCTGGCAGTCGGTGGGATCTGTCTCAAAGCCTGTTTCTAGCACCCCAGCCTCAGTCTGCTGCCTGTTGCCTCAGGCAGGAGTGTTGGTCTGTTACCCTGGCCATCAAGCTGCCATGTCTCTTGTCTCAGACAGCACATGGGTGGCTGACATAGCCCATGGGGACAGGGGTGTGAATGGGTGCAGGGTGAGGGGAATTGCTTGTGCTGCATGGCTGAACTGGGCATGGGGTTGGAAGGGAGTGGCTGCGTCTGCCCCACGCATCCTGGAAGCACAAATGCACACATGTTGCAGGAAGAGCTGGAACAAGGAGGCAGAGAGCATGCAGAGGCGCCGTGGCTTTGGGATCATGGCTCAGGGGGTTGAGAGTGGGTGAGCTTTAATGTGCCTTCCAACACAAACCAGTCTGAGATTCTATCATTATAGAGCAGACAGGATCCCAGATGAATCTGAAGCGCCTCAGCTGTTCAGAGAGGGGTACCATAACGTACCTCTGCCACAGGCAAATAAAGCCTCAGCCTTGATTTGGGCTGTCTTGATTCACTCTGGGGGTTTAACCCCTGTGTATGATCTGGGATAACAGCAATCCCATCAGTAGGGAAAGAGAGATGCAGAAAAGCAACTGGCTATGCTGTATCCTTCGCTGCTGCAATGGCAAAGCTGAGGACTGTGCAACAATGGCTGCAGAGGATGTGCGAGGCTGTCTTCTTGCTTTGTGATAGGGGGTGCCTGTTTCTGCTAAGGAAGCATCTTTCCCAAAGCCCTGCTGGCAGCAGGTGCTCTGGGATCCCAGGGCTCTGCAGGCTCATCCAGACTCCCAGCTCAATGGCAGCAAGGCACCCACGTGTGTGTGGTCTCACCCTGGCTTGGTTTTGCTTAAGCTTAGTAACAGCGTTGTAGTGAAACAAAAGGCTCTGTGTAAAACAGATCCTGCAGTGCCACCTGGCCCACACTTCCCGTCAAGTCTGGCTCACTTATTCAATCAGTCTCCTGAGACATGGTGATGGTATGTCCTTGGGAGTCCCAGGCCTGGAATCAGCTCTCCTTCAGCTGGTCCAGGGAATCTCTTAATTTCTCTTCTACTTCCTCCTCTGGGTTCCTACAAGACCACCACTTTTGGCAGTGGTTTCTATATTGTAATCATCCTCCATAGAGGAGCTAGATCCCTTTCTTCATTGGACCATCATGAAAGGCAGCCTGCTTGTGTGGCTTTCTCTCTGCAGCTGTGGTTGCCCAGGTCTGGACATGTTCACTAGCACCATGAAGATCTTGCTCCTCCTCCACTCTCCTATGGCTTCATCCACCAGCCTTTGCCCAGAAGCCAGCAGAGCCCTTCTGTAGGGATTCAGCATTTGGTAAGAGTTTTTTCTGCCAGTGCAGTGACACTATTCCCATCCCAAACATGAGCTAAACCAGCGAATCTCTTCTCTATGTGTCTGTGGCTGCTGGGGAAATGAGCAGATAGTGTCAGGAGGGTGCGGATTCCACACTGCTGGAACCAAATAATCATCTAAGCCAACCCTGCTGTGCCAGCATGGTCATGGGCTTCTAGAGCTCTTTATAAACATTACTGGCCAATTCTTATGTCCATGGGTAATGCTATTTTAGCTGTCACTGATGTTTGTGAAACTGCAATGTAGCAACAGAACCAGTTTCTCGATGACTCACTGCAATTGATAGTCAAGGACAGAAGGGGAGCCCAGACCTGGGATGGCACCATGCTGTACCCTCTGCTCTGTGTGTTTACATGCTGATGGCCTTCTGGATCCCATGGAGAAAGTCCCCATCTCCTTGGGGCAGTGCTTCAAGCAGGGCAAACTCATGGACTCTCTGAGCTCCAGTTGCTGTGGGAGAAGTGAATTAGCCTAAGTTTGTCTGTGATGCAGATATTCTAGGAAACACAGTGTGTAGCAGCCACAGCCATCCCCCACCCGTTGGCATCATGTCACTTCTGGGTAAGAGGGTCATCTGCTAATCTTCTGAATCATTCCTTCTAGGTTGTCTACAGAGTCCTTTGGTCTCAGGAAAAGTAACAGGAAAAGAAGAGAGGTCATATCCTGTTCTCTATCGTTTCGTGGTATCATATCATTATACGATACAGCACATCAGGGCACTGCTCTTATCGGGGCTTTGGGCACTTCTCAGGAACCTCTGAAACAGCACCTTTTCCATTGTGTCATGTCTTTCAGCAACGTTTCTGGTGTGTTTTCGTCCTTGCTCACTGTGTCTCTCTATAAATGAGCTGAACCCAGGAATCCCACATCAGGCACAGCAAGACCTGCAGCAGTCTAGCCTGACTCCTGCAATAGATCTACTACAATTCATCTCCCCCCAACGGGAGCATGAAGACCTCCGCAGCTGCCCTTGCGGTACTCCTTGTGGCTGTCCTCTGCTATCACGCCTCCTCTTCTCCATGTGAGTCCAAGCTCTCCTCTCCAAGGAGCTCTCTTTTCTACTCTTTCCGTGCTGTATAAAGTTTAGTAATGCTTGGCAGCTTTCTCTTCCTAGCACGTGCTGCAGGCAAGGAGAGGCCTGTCTTGCTGCTCCTTGGCTTCCTGAGGGAAGGGTGGCTGCGGTGGGAACCTATGGTGGGAACAGCACTGCCTGCAGCAGGGAGCCTCTGGTCTTCTGATCCTGCTTCTCCCCACTGGCACTTTTCCCAGTCTGGTTTCATCATAAAGCTTAACTTCTCTTCCAGGGGGTGTCAATGTTGGTGGTTCCTGCTGCCTCCAGTATGCAACCAAAGCAGTTCCCTTGCGCCTCGTGGTGACATATGAATATGCGGGCAGCCACTGCCACCAGCCAGCTGTGATGTGAGTAGATCTCCTGCCCAAATACTCACCACCCTGCTCCACTAAAGGGTGGCAGTGCCACGAAGCTGCAGAAGTCCTAGCAAGGGAAAACACCAGGCTGGGCTCTCCCATGTTAGAACAGCCCGGAGATAGCTCAGAGGCCAATCCCACATCCCAGGTAGCCAGTTTCTGGACCTCCCTATTGAATTTGAGTCAAAAGAGCTTTTGCTGGCCACCCTTCTCATGCCCAGATAGCGGGACCCAGCCAGGATGGTGTCCTGACTGGACTAGGCAGGCGAGGACAAACTGGCTTAAGTGGCAGGGAGCAGATTCGCTGTAATGACATGAAGCCAAGCCCCCAGCCCATATTTCCCTGGGATTCTGCAGCTATAGAAGTGTCTGCTTTGCTGGAGCTCACGGGTGGCAAGGAGCAGGTGGGTTCCCCTCTTCTCCTCCTCCGCTGCCCTATCCTTTCCTCTCATCGGGTTTCCTTCTGCAGATTTATCACAGGCCAAGGCAATAGGGTCTGTGGCAGACCTGGTGATAAGTGGGTCCAGGACATCCTGAATCACCACAACAACGCAGGCAGTGGATAAACAACACCCTGCTCCCTCCAAGCATCACCTCTGCAAGGACATACTCTCATGGGCACCTCTGAGACACATCCCTGTTTTCTTATTACTCATGAATTTGGCAGACTATTTAATACAGTGCTCGGCTCTTTTATTCAAGTTTATGCAAAGGCAATTTTAATTTATTTGGCATTTTCTGTGGAACTTTTCATTCTAATGTATTGACTGTGTTGAAGTATATTATTTTTGAATAATAAAAAGGAGCAAACCCTCCAGCTTCTCCCAGTGGCTCTCAGGATGTTTCACAGTGACTATGGTGGGCAGTGGAGGCTGGCAGCAGGTACAGGTTGACACTAGGCGGGTCTGTGGGGCGGTGGGATGGCTCCTGGCTGTACAACTCCCTGTATCGGTGGAGCACTGCTCCTCCTGCCTGCTCCTGGCAGATCTGCGGGCATCTCCCTGTGCTTCGCACCCCTTTCCTGCCCTATGTCCAAACTTGCAGCTCTCTGGGTGGATGGGTGTCATGGGAGATGTTTTGGCGCTGTGCACTGAGCTCAGCCGGTGCCTTTAGTCAGCTTGCGGGCAGGCAGCGGGCAGGCAGCGGGCAGGCAGCGGCGGGGCTCTCATTGCCTCCATGGGTGCTCGGCTCAGCACCCGGTGGACACTGTCCCTCTGCCACCCCGTGCCTGCGCGCGGGTTATTTCTGGCGCTTCCCAGTTTATCGCGCCCTCCCGCTCGGTTTCTCTTTCCCCGGACCCGCGGGGCCGCAGGGGCCGCAGCGCTCCGGGCCCGCTGCAGCTGTCGCTGCCACGCTCCTCCCCCCGCCGCGGCGGAGGCTTCGGCGGCCGGTGCCACACGGCGGCCCGGCCGCTGCTCCCTGGCGCTGCCGGCGCCGCCTCGCCGCCAGCCCACCGACCGCGCTGACCGCGGCGGGAAGGAAGCGCCCGGCGAGGCCCCGGAGGCCACGATGGCCCTGGCGGGGGCCCTGGAGCGGCTGCAGGAGGAGGCCATTTGCCCCATCTGCCTGGAGTACATGAGCGAGCCCGTCAGCATCGACTGCGGGCACAACTTCTGCCGGGGCTGCATCGCCAAGCACTGCCAGGAGAAGGGTCTCTGGGCGGACGGGCCCTTCTCCTGCCCACAGTGCCGGGCCTCCTGCCACCGCAGCGGCTTCCGACCCAACAGGCAGCTGGCCAACATCGTGGAGAGCATCCGGCAGCTGGGGCTGCGGAGCGGGCTGGGGACGGAGACGGCGGCGGGGACCCCGCTCTGCCCCCAGCATGATGAGCGCCTCAAGTTCTTCTGCGAGGAGGATGAGGAGGCCATCTGCGTGGTGTGCCGGGAGTCCCTGCACCACCGCCAGCACACTGTCTACCCCACTGAGGAGGCCGCGCAGGTCTACAAGGTAGGGGAGGCTGGGGATCCCCGTCATGCTCCCATGCACCCTGGGCACAGGGGGATCAGCCGCCAGGACCCCACTGCCCCATTCCCAACAGCCCTGGCAGCACCACCAGGACAGCAGAGCAGGGGTGGCAGAGATGGTCACCTCGGTGGAGTGGTGCAGAGCTACTGGCACCCAAACCCTGTGTCCCAGCATCCCAGCAATGCGCCTGGCAGCGTGCCCCGCATGCCAGCACTGAGAGGGGCAGTCACTTTGCTCTCCAAAACCTGAACAGTAAGGAAAACATGGGGAAAACCCGAGGAGCACAGAGAGGGTTAATGCTGGGAGCGGAGCGAGGGGCGCAGCTGCTGGGTTTGGGTGCCAGGGCCTGGCTGGCACCAGGAGGGGAGCCTGCCTGTGGGTGCTGCTGGGGCTGAGCCCGTCTCTTCGCTTTCCAGGTCAAACTCCAGAAATCCTTGGAGCACCTTTCAAAGGAAGTGGAGGACGTTAGGAAGCGTGAGTCTGCAGAAAGGATGAAGACTCAGGAGTGCAAGGCACGTGCCTGGCTTAGTTCTTAGAGAAGTGACTGTGTGCAACCGTAAACAAGTCAAAAGGAAAGAAATGCTCTGTGAAGAGCAGCTCCCCCGAAACCGCGGGGTTAAACAAACAGACACTGGCTGTTTCGTATTTGCCCTTTGTTTTACAATGTGTGCATGAGTTAGCAGCCGGGCATGAGCCACAAAGTGAGCTTTGCTCCGCAGCAATAGGAGCTATTTTCGTTAAGAAAAAGAAAAGCTGAATTACTGCACCTCTGCCCCACTCCAAAGCAGCCCAGGGAGAGCAGACACCAGCAAAAGAGCTGCATTTCACATCCCTCCAGAAGCAGGGAAGTAAAAGTAACTGCAGAAAAGGAAGCACTGGACCAAGTTACCCAGCTCTGAGCTGGAGCTGATGATTAATCAGCTTTGGCAGAGAAAACTGGTTTCTCTAGTTATCCGCTCAGCTCCACTGCCTGCCCACAGCCCAGCCAAGCCCTGCAGTGTCCCCCCTGGGTCTGAGATGGGGACAGGGATGGAGGTGGTGGATGAGCTATATCACTGCCCCCTGTCCACCCGGGCCGGGGTGTCCCTTGTGAGCAGTGGGGGGGAAGTGGCTTATCAAACCGCTGTGACTCAGGTCCAAGAAATCATGTGCTTGGACAGAAAAATAAAGACAGTTCAGCTTCCTTTCACTTACCTCCTGCGCTCAGAGGTTCCGTGACCCTGGCTATCTGCAGCATGTTTTCCTGGTGCTTTGGGTTTTGAGCCAATTTTTCGGGCTGAGAAGGAAAACTGTAACGCACCAGCAAACCCTGCCTGCTGTCTCCTTGCTCTGGGCCGTACTAAGACACCCTGGCTCCCCCTTTCCATCCCTCCCCAGCCCTGGGGCTTCTTCCACCTCTTTCCCTTTGGAAAGAGGCTAACAACTCTTGGTTACCTTGTTTCCCTTGGCTAGCAACCAAGTCTTTTTCCAGTCTTTCTTCTGGGCTGCCCAAGCAGTGACTGAGCTTGGATCTAGGTGGAGGTACGACCTGTACCACATCTAATACAAACCAGCCCTGATAGCATCTCCTTGCAGCCCAATAGACCCCAGGGCTGCACCAAGTCATCATTACACATCTGAGGTCCAGCTGAGCAGAAATGCCCTGGGCAGTCCTACTGCTGATAAACTCAGTCTGTGGAGTGGGAGCTCAGCAATTGGCCTTTGGCTGTATTTTTAACTAAATGCACTTAACAGAAAAATGTGGTGGTTTCCCAGGGCCTGATGCTGGCTGCTGGAGCATCCGGCCCCATCCTGTCTAATGTTGCCTGTCTTCACCCCATATTTCTTCCTATCACAAGGAGACAGTGAAGAAAAAGCGAGAGAGGATTGTGAGTGAGTTTGGGAAGCTTCATCGGCTGCTGGCCGATGAGGAGAAACTGCTGCTTCAGAAGCTGGAGGAGGAAGAGAAGAGGATTCTGCTGTTGATCAATGAAAACCTGGCCAGGCTGGTGGAGCAGAAGTGCTTGCTGGAGGAGCTGATCCTGGAGATAAAGGAGAAGATCCATCAGCCAGCTGATGGGCTGCTCAAGGTCAGGCTATGTCACTAACCCCACTAACTCAACCCCAGTGGCTTTGCTGTCTGGGTGGGTGGCCAGGGCCATACTGACTGATGGGCACAAGGCTCTGGAGCCACACACCCAGAATGGTTTTTCTCTTTTCCTTCTAGGACATGAAGAACATCCTGAGCAGGTAGGTACCCATGCTCCTACTGTCCTGGCTGCCTCCAGGCTCTGAGATGTTCATGTCTGGTCCATGTCGGCCACCCCCTAGAGCCAAACAGAGGTCTTGCCTGGCCTTGTGTTGTGTGAGATGTGTCTCCTCCTAGGGGACGTACTGCCTAGCTGGCCTTGCTCCTTCCTTCCCAGAGCCTCACACAGCCACTCACTGCATCTATAGCTCTGGTCCCATCATAGAATCCCAGACTGGTTTAGGTTGGAAGGGACCTTAAAGCTCATCCAGCTCCAGCCCCTGCCACGGGCGGAGACACCTTCCACTGGAGCAGCTTGCTCCAAGCCCCTGTGTCCAGCCTGGCCTTGAACACTGCCAGGGATGGGGCAGC